>JAODUO010002054.1:0-15000 GCA_025642075.2 Ridgeia piscesae
TTTGTAAAAAACCCGAAAAATTAAAACCCTTTTAAAATTGGGCCCTAAATTTTATTTTTGGGGCTTTAAATTTTTTTTGAAATTATATTTTGTTGGTAATAAATTTTTGTAAATGTGGGCAAATTTTTTTTAAATTTTTTAAAAAAGGGAAAAGTCATTTTAAAAAGACCTTTTAAAACCAAAAAATTTTTTTTCCAAAAAAAATTAATTTTCAAAAAAAAATTTTCCCTTTTCAAAAAATTAATTTAAACTTTAATTTTTAAATATTTTGGTTTTTTTAAAAAAGGGGAAAAAATTATAAAAATAAAATTTTTGGCGGTTTTGTTTTGGGGGGAAAAATTTTCCCCCCTTTTTTTTATACAAAATTTTTATGGAAACCCCCCCTTAACCCCTCCCCCAAAATAAATTTTTTTTTTTTCTACCAAATAAAATTTTTTTAAAAAAAGGGGTTTTTGGGAAAAAAAAATTTGTAAAAAGGGAATTGGTGGGGCCCAAAAAAGTTTTCAATTCTAAACTTTTTTTTTATTTTTCTCATTTTTCCCTAATTTTTTTTAAAAAAAAATTTGCATAGAAAAAAAAAATAAAATTTTTTGCGGGTTTTTTTGTTTTCGAGAAAATGAAATTTAAAAAGTTATAAAATTAAAAATTTTTTTAAAAAAAGGCCCCCAAAAAAATTACCTTTTGGGGGGTTTAAAACTCCCTTAAAAATTTCATTTTTTTAAAAAATTTTGTTTTTTTAATTTTTTTTCCCGGGAAAAGTTGAAAATTTAAAAATTTTTCCCCTTTGAAATTCAGGGAAAATTTTTAAAAAGGGGAAAGGATTTGGGAAAAAATGGCCAAAGGTTTTAAAATTTATTTGGTTTCCCCCCCTTCCGGGGAAGGGGGGGCCCCCGGGGGGGTTTTAAAATTTTTTGCCAAAATTTTTCAAAGGGTTTTTTGGGGAAAATTTAATAAAAAATTTTGGGAAATAAAAAAATTTTTCCCGATTTCAAAAAATTTTATATAATTTTTTTTCCCAAAAAAAAAAATTTTTTAAAAGAACCCCTAAAATGAAAAATTTAAAATGATTTTTAAAATTCCAAAATTAACAAATTATTTAAAATTTAAAAAATTTTTAAAAAAGGGAAATAAAAGGGCACAAAAAGAAAACGAAGCCCCCCTTTTTTAAAACAAATCCAAAAAAAAAAAAGAAAATTTTTTTTTAAACCCCCCCAAAAATAAAAGGGTTTTTATGTCCAAAAAAATTTAGGGTTTTTTTTTCCCCAAATGCCCCCCCTTTTCCCCAAAAAAATTAAAAAGTGAAAATTTTAAAACAAAAAGGGGGAGTAAAAAAAAAACCCCAAAAAACCCCCAATGTCAAAATTTCCCCCCCCAAAAAAAACCCCCAAAAAAAACAAACCCCCAAACAAAAAAAAAAAAAACCCCAAACCCCCCCAAAAAAAAACCCAAAAAAACCCCCCCCCCCCAAAAAAAAAAACCCCCCCCAAAAAAAAAAAGGGGGAAAAAACCCCAAAACCCCCCCAAAAAACACAACAACCCCCCACAAAAAAAAAAACAAAACCCAAAAAAAAAAAAAAAACCCCAAAAAAAAAACCCCAAACCCCCCCCCCCCCCCCCCAAAACCCCCCCCCAAAAAAACAAAAAAACCCCAAAAATTGGGTGTTTTAACCCCTTCCCTTACCCCCGGCGCCAAATCCCTTTTTCTTTCAAAAAATTAAACAAAACAAATTTTTTTATAACCTTTTTTTACACACACACACACACACACACACACACACCACACACAACACACACACAACACACACACCACCACCCCCACACACACACACACACACACACACACACACACACACACACACACACACACACACACACACACACACACACACACACACACACACACACACACACACACACACACACACACACACACACACACACACACACACACACACACACACACACACACACACACACACACACACACACACACACACACACACACACACACACACACACACACACACACACACACACACACACACACACCCACACACACACACACACACACACACACACACACACACACACACACACACACACACACACACACACACACACACACACACACACACACACACACACACACACACACACACACACACACACACACACACACACACACACACACACACACACACACACACACACACACACACACACACACACACACACACACACACACACACACACACACACACACACACACACACACACACACACACACACACACACACACACACACACACACACACACACACACACACACACACACACACACTAGGTGACTCATACACTTTCACTCGCTTGCCCATCTACCCAGCCATCAGGCCAGCCACCCACCTACCCAGAGATGTTCATCTGCCTGCCATATTGAGCTTATATTTATTACAATCAGAACTAAATAATAACAGCCAAATTTAATTAAAAATTGTATAAATGTAAGACAGTATGATTTGATTGCAATAAAAAAGAATCAATCATTGCAATGGAGTAATTACTTACAAAACAGTAGTGTATGTCACTAAGAAGTTGTTTAACATCAGACCACCTATGCCTGTTAGACTGCTACATGAACAACTTGTTTCAAACCATTTTTGAAGCCTAAAAAAATACATCAAACTAACATTATGTAACATACATTTTCCCCATTCTTTATAATTTTATACCATTCACGTTTAGCCATAACAAGGTATACCTACCTACATATGCTCAGTCAGATTTTTTTTAAAGGGATCATAAAATATCCATATTCCATCATAGTTCACTTTCAATTAATTTCAATGTTAGACATTTCCCATCTAAACATCTGTTTAAATTCCCCAACAAGTTTATTAAAGTGAATAACCACCCACATACATCGTAATAAACAATAGGTGAAAATACAACAACGCCCTCAATCCTACCTTCTTTTCACCAAATTGCTGAGAGTCAAAATTGAAGTGTCAACAGAGCAGCCCGACGGTGTAGAGACCGTAGGAGGGTGGGTTGACTACTGGCCAACTGGGGACTGCTGGGGTCCTTCTGGTGCTCACACATCAGCTGAATGAGCACACCTGCAACCACAGCCACTCAGTATCACACAGGTGTAGTCACGACTGGCAGTGACTAGCGGCCAGTACAGGCATCTATTTATAATAACTACCACCACTGGATTGAAGATTCTGTCGTTTTGGGTGAGCTTTGGGGGGGGGGGGGGGGGGGGGGGGGGGGGGGGGGGGGGGGGGGGGGGGGGGGGGGGGGGGGGGGGTTTTTTTTTTTTTTTTTTTTTTTTTTTTTTTTTTTTTTTTTTTTTTTTTTTTTTTTTTTTTTTTTTTTTTTTTTTTTTTTTTTTTTTTTTAAAAAAAAAGAAACGAAATGGCCCTTTTCATAATTGGGGGAAGGGGTTACGGGAGGGAAGGGAAAGGGGTTGGAAAAGCTTCAGGTGTATTCTCAGAGAGAATAAAAAGAGGCCCGGCTTTGAACCTGGTAAACCAAAAAAGGGCCCCCCATAAACCCAAAATTTTAAGTATAAAAAGTGCCAAATTTTAGGTTTATCCCGGGAGTTTGCAAAGTTTTATTTTTTAAAAAAGTTATTTTTATGTGAAAACTTAAAAATGGTTGATTCAAACACCAAATTTTAAAAAATTTTTTTGAAAAACTGGGAATGTTTTTATTTTCCAAAAGGGGGTTTTAAAATTATTGGGCCCAAAACAGGAGTTTAAAATTAAAAAAATTTATTCCCCAAAAACCTGGTTCTCAAATCTCGGGTTTCACATAAGGGGGGGGCCTTTTTTTTCACAGAAAGAGTTTATTATCTTTTTTGATTTTTTTAAACCTTTTTACCTAAATTTTATGTATTCATTCCTTTTATAATGTTTTTGGCAAAACCCGGTTTTCCCCTAAACCAGTCCTTCCTTTGTCTCTGAAAATGGCATCATCCCCTTTCCCTTCCCTCCCCCTTTTTGCCCCTTTACCCATTACTGCATGCCTTTTTGTTTCTCTTTCTGTTGCCCAAAACTCACCCCAAAAAAACAGGGAAACTTCAATCCAGTGGTTTGGAATTATTATAAATAGACCTGTACTGGCCCTAGTCACTGCCAGTCGTGATAAACCTTTTGATCAGTGGCTGTGGTTTTCAGGTGTGCTCATTCAGCGATGTGTGGCAAGAAGGAAGCTCCCCAGTTTGGGCCCGTAGTCAACCCCCCCCTCCTCGGTCTCTACCCGTCGGGCTTCCCCTGTTGACACTTCAATTTTGACTCTCAAATTTGGTGGAAAAACGTTGTTGTTTTTCCCCGTTTTTATTTGTTTTGAGTGGTTTTTTTTAAAATTGTTGGGGGAAATTTAAAAAAAATGTTTAGATGAAAAAGTGTGTAACATTGAAATTAATTGAAAGTGAACTATGATGGAATATGGTTTTTTTATGATCCCTTTTTAAAAAAAATCTGACTGAGCAAAAAATTTTTAGGGTAAGGTTAAAATTTTAAAGAATGGGGGAAAAAGTATGTTACATAATGTTAGTTTGAATTTTTTTTTTAGGCTTCAAAAATGGTTTGAAACAAGTTGTTCATGTAGCAGTCTAACAGGCATAGGTGGTCTGATGTTAAACAACTTCTGGGTAGTGACATACACTACTGTTTTGTAAGTAATTACTCCATTGCAATGATTGATTCTTTTTTATTGCAATCAAATCATACTGTCTTACATTTATACAATTTTTAATTAAATTTGGCTGTTATTATTTAGTTCTGATTGTAATAAATATAAGCTCAATATGGCAGGCAGATGAACATTTTATGGGGGGCTTGTCTGGGTAAAAAAGTTAAATGTATGATTGGGGTTGTGTTTATTTAAAAATTTTATTAATTTTTATAAAAATTTTTATTTAGTTAATAAAAAATAAAAATTTTAAATTTAATTAATTTGTTTAAAATTATAATTTAATTTTTTAATAATATAATAATTTTAAAAATAATAATTTAAAAAAAATTTAAAAATAATAAAAAATAATAATAAAAATATTTTTAAATTTTAAAATAATTTTTAATTTTTAAAGTAATAATTAAAAATAATTTAAATTTTTTTAATGTTTAATTTTTAGGAAAGTAATAATAATTATATTTTAATTTTTTTAATAAATTAATAAAATTAATAATAAAAATAATAATAATAATAATAATAATAATAATAAAATAATAATTAAAAAATAATAATTTAAAAATAATTTAAAAATAATATTATTAATTTTTAAATAATGTAAATTAATGTGTTTGTGTGTGTTTTTATTATTATTTAAAAATTAAAATTTTTAATAATTTTTAAAATTTTTAATTTTTAATTTTTATTAATATTATTTAAAATTTATTTTTAAAATAAAAATTTAAAAAAATATTATTAAATTTAAAAATAATTTAAAAATTTAAAAATAATATTAATAAAATTTAAAAATAATTTAAAAATATTAATTTAAAATTTTTAATAATAATTTTAAAAATTTTTATTTTTATTTTTATTATTAAAATTTTAAAATAATATTTTTAAAAAAAAATAAATAAAAAAATAAATTAAAATTATTTAAATTTAAAAATAAATAATAATAATTAAAAAATAAAAATTATTATTTTTAAAAGGTATATTTATGTGCATTAAAAATTTTAAAGTGTGTAAACCCGCATATTTGGGATGATTATGATTTGTCCCTTTTGTACCCTTTTAATTATTGTTAAAAAAGAATAAATTAAAATTTTGTAATAATTAAAAAAATTAAAAATTATTTGTATTTTTTTATGGGGAATGTGTGGGTTTACATAAAAAGGGGGTAAATAAAAACATTTAAAAATGTTTTTAAATAAATTTACATAAAAAAATTATAATAAAAATTTTAAAAATAATTTCCCAATTTAAAGCATGCATGTAAAAAAAGCCCCTGGACTGAATATTATTTTGGTAATCCCGGAAGTTGCTCATTTAGACTTCATGCCTTGACCTAATTAATTGGTGGTATCACATCTTAGGGAAGCTTGCTTTAGTAATATCAAATATAGGTATCTTATTTGTATCAACATTAAAATTATATGAACATTTTTTTACTGAGGAAAATACCCAGAAATACCTGTTCAAACAATATTTCTTATTTCACAACTAATAATTGTTTACTCACATCAACGTTTCGACCGGGAACAGTATCTTCACTGCTCACCAGATGGCGGGGCAAGCAGATTGCACAAACGTGACTGAGTCTGTAGCCCCTCCTTGTCGCTGTTCATAGTTGGTGCAATCTTTCTAATCCAGATGGCATTTTAAAATCCAATGCATATGCCTGTTACCTGTCTGTCTCTCTAACCATCACTTTCCCCCCTCCCAGTCTGTCACAGTTGTCTGCCTGCATGCTCTCTTATTGCCGACTTGTGTTCTACATTTGTCAAGCATTTTCTTTTCTCGCGAGTAAAACATTAGGGCTGTCAAAAACATTTGGAACATCCTCTTAAAAACATGAAGACTTTCAATAGAAGGTAGTCTCAAACAGTTCTTTATATCCAGTGTGGGAATTTAACACAGTGACGGCTAGAATGGGGATTCCAATCTTTTTGGATAATTTTCCATAACAAGTTTGTTCTATGAGATCACTTTTGTGTCTTGCTGTATGCATGTTAAAGATCAGCCAATATAGTAGGTTTTATGTAGTTTGTGATTCTTTAAATATGCAATTAATTATTGTTGCTAGTACTCGAATATATCACTGGTACATTATAATTTGAGATACAAAATAAATTATAAATACAGGATTTACCTGTAAATAATTATGAACACAATTACTTAATAAGCAAATTCCACCAATTTCATATCCCCTTCGGGTGTACAACATGTGGGATAAAGACACACAACGACAAAGTAGATATATACACATAATTTTATTCATGTATTGGTAGTGCTACATTGTAGAAATTATGATACCATGAAGTTATAGGAAGCAGACGTTGCCTGCTGTACACGGAGCTGCTACATGCGGCATCAGAACATGTGATATAATATCCACACCCACATGTCAAACAGGTTTATACCCAGCCTCAGGTAACAAGTCCACGCTTCCAAACATAATTATGTACAATTTGTCGGATCAACTTCCTCCTAATTTACACCTCTTTGAGATAACAAAACGCGGCACCATGAATACGAATACATATAATATATATAAGGAGAATTTAACAATTTCATTTTTCCTGATGTAATGTGAATTCCATGTTTTAAACACTTCTTGCTATCTGCTAGAGCGCTGCGATTGTTGCTCGACATCCCGCCTCTGATACGGCCCCTCATGAGGAAGCATAGCAAGCTTTTTAGCACTGCTACCAATTCATCCCAATCCATACTGGCCAAAAACACAGGTGTTACCTCAACATAAAACTGTCCCTACATATCTATCAGCAACAATTCATATGCTACCGTGTAGCTTAACATATACATATTGCTCGGATGGAAATAAAAAATTTGAGAGACCCCCTTAACATCCCAATTCCATGCTCCCAATTTGTTAACATGTCGTCCGTATGGTAATAAGCTACACTGTGTTTGTGTGAAACTGATGACACCTGTATGCACACACCTGCATTTTGAGCCAGTCTCGATGATAAGAGACATCTGGTGGCATGACTTGTAGATGAAACATGTTCCATTTCCATTTGTTCACTTTATACAACTCTATGCAACACATTTTCGAACTGGTTTTTAGTGTGATATATACTGAGGAAATGGCATCGTTTTACAGAATAACACCTGACTCTGCAAGATAAAAACATATACTGAAGCTCTACTATACAAGTTCCCACTTCTTATTATACACATACGTGGGCGACTGGTTTATATATGCATAACACTCTCCTTCATATATCAGTATTGTTATTGCGCCACTTTTCCCAGTTTGGTACCAAAAGTATGCTGAACATGTCAGCTAAATAAGTGTGACCTCAAGCTACTGAACATGCGCAATCAAATAAAACCCTTGATAAAAACTTGAAATAATCTGCCGATAAAATTACTTGCCACTAAAACTGTTAGTGGTGGAAGGGATTCTACGTCTGAAATTACGAGTGAGCTGCAGGCTATTTACTCAGGTCTCAGGTTGTTAGACATTACTAACATTAATGTCACTGTCGTAGAAGTGTGGCATAATGTCAGTATTGTCTAAACATGACTGAACTGACCGGCTTTCATATTTCTTATGGTAATGTAATAAAGTCATCACCCTGGAGTGACTGTATAATATAATTTCTTATCAGATACAACCCTGCTGTGGCTGCCAAATTAGTTTGCCGTCTACTTCAACTGTTTAAAATTTCCCACCAGATGGTGCCACCAATGCTCCACGTGTTCACCAGGTGGCGCCACCAAATACATTATAACCAATAACTCGTCTGTTGGCAGCCTGAATCAGAACTATCCAATTTCACCAGTCCCCTAGACCCACAGATTTGCCTGCATCACTAGCAGATGACAAAAATTAATTTACAACTGTAACAACTGAGTAATTAACCCATAGGCAACATGGTATATATAGAGAAAAAAAAAAAAAAAAATAAAAATCCCGAGGAAAACACACGCCAGTAGAAAATATTCAATTCCAGTCCGACTGCTCTTTTTTATACCAAATATTTTCCATAAGTGGATAAACCCTTCCAAACTTTCATTGTGAACATCCCAAGACTCACACCACCACTCAACAACCTGCACAGGTCACACCACCTACTGACACACAGGTTTCCCCCAACCCTTTCTTTTAAAAAAAAAACACCAAAAACAAGTTCTATCATGCTGGAAATGTGAGCCCATTTGAGTGCAGTTCATCAATATACGGGCCAGTTAACTGACATAATAGTATAGCTTTTTAGTCACAGGAACACTTCTGTTTACAGAAAATATAAATAATTCATAGTCAATGACGAAAAACAAACAAAACCTACAGCCAACTAGTAGCAGAGTTTGAGAGAAAGAAAGTTTACAGTAGTCTAGGAGCTGTTTCAATTAATTTCAATGTTAGACACTTCTTCATCTAAACATCTGTTTAATTCCCCAACAAGTTTATTAAAGTGAATAACCACCCACATACATCGTAATAAACAATAGGTAAAAATACAACAACGCCCTCAATCCTACCTTCTTTTCACCAAATTGCTGAGAGTCAAAATTGAAGTGTCAACAGAGCAGCCCAACGGTGTAGAGACCGTAGGAGGGTGGGTCGACTACTGGCCAACTGGGACTGCTGGGGTCCTTCTGGTGCTCACACATCAGCTGAGTGAGCACACCTGCAACCACAGCCACTCAGTAACACACGGGTGTAGTCACAACTGGCAGTGACTAGCGGCCAGTACAGGCATCTATTTATAATAACTACCACCACTGGATTGAAGATTCTGTCGTTTTGGGTGAGCTTTGGTAACAGTAGAGAAGAAACGAAATGGCATGCAGTAATGGGTGAAGGGATGCACAAAGGGAGGGAATGGGAAGGGTATGATATCTTCAGTGTGTATTCTCAGAGACGACACTAAAGACAGAGGACTGGCTTATGAGCCTGGCAATAAATCCAGGTTTTGACAAGTCAACACGCCATGGATACCAAGATTGTAATGTAGTCACCAGTGCACAGGATTGTGAGGATGATACACAACGCCAGTTTGCACAAGATAGGTCAGTGAATCACAGATATATAAACTCTTTACTGTGCAAAACGCCTAAAACCACTGGTGCCCCCCCCCTGTATGTGCAAAGCACCGAGATTGGAGAACCAGGATTTTTTTGATGCTGCAATGTTTTTATTTAACCAAAAGGATATTTCAAATCATCTGCCCACAGCAGAGTGTAAAATAAGAACGTTATCCACGCAGAAGAGTTAATAGCACTGGCATGTTTACCCACACATACGTTTAGCTTCCAATACACCGACATCTATATTTCATCATCCTTTTACAAATTTACAATAATGCTAGAAATCAATACAGGTTTTTAATTAACAGGCTTTTTAAAATGTAGTTTTAATTGCAAATCTTCTCGAATAACTTTATTAATAAATATTAACTAAATAACAAACTCAACAGACCAATGCATGACAAAGAAGCACAGTTGTCATACTTCACTTGTTTATGGATTATCGCGAGGCTACAGCCATACAGGTTGGACAAATGCTGCAGGCTCAGTATTTTTAATAGAGAATAATGTTATTGTTTCATAATATCCTGCATTTCAACATGAACTTGATGAAGTAATGTTTATAAACTGTTCAGTGTTTCGTCACCGACTCCGACATCTCTTGTGAAAGTTGTGCCAAATGCAAGACTGCTTTCTGCGTTACCTTCTCTTAATTTCAATGTTAGACACTTCTTCATCTAAACATGAGCGCCGTGGCCCAGGGGTAGGGCGTCGGACTCTCAACCTAAGAGGAACCGGGTTCGAATCCTGTGCTGCGGTGTTAAAACCTGGGCAAGTTTTTTCACTCTACATTGCTCCAGTCCACTCAGCTGTATAAATGAGTACCTGGCTTTAGACAAGTGGTGGATATGTGTACGAGCAGCCTTCGTGCATTAATTGTAGCATATGGCTGGATGCTTCCCAGAGAAGTTGAGATGGTGTCTGATTGAACAGGTCTGCCAGGGAAGTAAAGTAAAGCGCTTTGAGCAATCCTGAGGATTGGATACTGCGCTATATAAGAACTTACCTTTAATAAAACAATAACTTGGCGACCAATACAGCTAGACATTTGTGTTTGGCACCGTTGGAAAGCCCATATATTTACCTTTCACATGGTACCTTTATCTCAAAAAGTGATTTTCCTACTTATACCTGATTTTGCTGTGTTGGGTCACATATTCTTGTTAACCCGTGCACACCAAAAATGTCTTCACCACAGATTAGAATAAACATCCTAAATTATCCTAAACACAAACTATTTCAATATACCATAACACATAGTTTGGTAAATTGTTAATGAAACACAGCTATGTTATAATATCGGTGAAATCTAGCTTAATATTGGTCAAATTTTATAAATAAAACCAAAACGGTACCCAGATCTAAGTAAAAGGAACGACGCTGCAGCTACGCGGTTTTGCGCGCACGCAAAATCACCGCCGCAGCAGATTTTGTTGAAGTGCCTATATCAACTGTAGTTTATGTGACAGTGGACAAGGCATTTTAAAATGTTGCCGTATTATTGCAAATACTTAAAACAAATTATCCATAATATTACTTATGATCTACACTGTGAAAATATAGAATTGTTATGAAATTTTTATTTATTTTGTATTAAAAAAGACCTGTGATAATAGAAATGTGTTGTTGGAAATTAAGTTGTTTGCATAACACATTTTCCTAAAATAGATTGCCATAGTTAGTTCAGATGTAAAACTACATTTGCAACAGTTCTCATGCTTACATGGAATAAGTGAGAGAAAAAAACACAAACTAAAAATCGTGCATATTAAATATAACAAAGGTATACATGTAAAGGTGGTAACAACAATGTTTTTTTCTAAGCTAGGATCTGCAATGCAATTGATACAACTTTTATAACGAATAGTAAAGCTATGTGTGCATTATTCAGTTATACATTACTCAAGAATGCTTGTGGATTTATGTTGAGTTACCATAATGAATGCATCTTTTCAGAAACTGTATAACACTGTAAATCATTGTAAGATGTACACAATAAGTTATTTTAATGTACTCATAGTTTTTGCGATATGAACCTTTTCATGTTGTAAACAGCTAAGTTACATTTAGAGTGATTTATGTGTATTTGTGTGCATTACACTGTATTCCCAGTCAGTGCAGTTCAGTTTGTTACAAGAAAGAAAATACTGTAGTATGCTTTTTATTTAAAACAGTTACGGTGTATTGACAAATGTGTTATTTTAAGTAAGTTTTAGTAACAAATTCACCTATACAGAATAAATTGTTATGTAATTCAGTCCATATACATTATTTTATGTGTACTTGGTTACATACACTTGCTATAAATGTAACTGATTAATATTTTGAAATTATTCTATTCTGTAATAGATTTTTTCATTAATTTGTAAAATTATAATCAGTTAGTTTTCTAGCATGACATACTTTATGTAAGCTGTGTTTTATATAAATGAAAATTAATGTTTAAAACCAACTTGATATGAGATCCAATGTGCTGTGTATATTCCGGTGGGTTATCTTTATTATAGTGGGCTATCTTTATTCTAATGGGCTGTATGTTTTAATGGGTTATTTTTCTTCTGGTGGGATGTGCTCTCTCTCGCTCTCTTTCTCTCTCTCTCCCTTTATGGGGATCATCAATCACGTCTCTCTCTACCATCTCATCCAGTTCCTGTCTTGTAGCCAATCAAACATGACATATTAGATGGAAGACTCCAAATTTCCTAAAATAGCAGTCTTTGAAGTATGACAACTCCCATGCCTTGATATCGCCACTGCAGTCTTCGGCATATATTCTATGCTGACCTCAACAATAATTATTACTGTTGCACTTAACTTGATGACCTGGTAGAACTCTGATGCTGGTCATATGATGCTGCCAACGAGAAACATTTTATCTGCATTCTTCTACAGCCCACAACTAGGTCTTATGTCTAAGTTGTTTGGATTGCATATTAATTCCTGTCTGTTTTACAACCAGTGTGCAGGTTATTTATATATATATATATATATATATATATATATATATATATATATATATATATATATATATATATATACACACATTGATACATACACAAACTTGACGATAGTTCGATGCATTTCAGATGTCACAAAAGCAGCTAAACTTATTAAATAGAATCAATGGGTGTGCACACAACTTGTAATGTTTGCATAAGAACACCAGCAGGGTGTGAACCTGCCACACACCACTGAATCGATATTACCCTAAACTATCCAAGTGAACAAAATGGTTAGACAAACAACTGGACAATGCATTTGCATTACAACACAGTATTCTAAATGCAATCAGTCACAACTGTATTTTATATTATTAGAAAATTTCTTAATGGTGGTTATTACAACAGTGGTCATTTAATACATATTAGGTTTTATGTGGGGTATGTGTGTAAAATAGTTATGACATTGCTTTATTGACTAATACAGTGTCACTTTATAATATGACTGACGTAGACTTGTTCAAATTAGTGTCTTCGCAAGAGTGACACTGTTGGTGGCACTGCAGTCAAGTAACAATTCTTATTTACTCTGCTCATTTCTCCTGTTCAAGGTGTCTGTTTGTGGCCATATTCTCTTGGTCTATCCCATATCCTTTTTTTCTTGTTCAGTGTCTCTGTGCCAGGTGGCCTTCTCTTCACCTCTTATCTGGTGTTTCTATAACAAAGCAATGCTAACAGATATATAAGCGCTACGTGAGAACAATATAATAGTTACTAAAATATAATGAACAAAAGCAAAATAATAAAAATCCATCAATACATATACAATATAATTATGTATTTTAAACATAACATGAAAGTCCTCCAATATATAGTTAACTACAAGGCAACGTATTTATTACATTTTTATATCTTTCAAAAATATATTTTTACACAAACAAAACGTAGAACGAATTAATTAAAGTTTATCGTTAAACTGAGATAACGTGCTAAAAACAGAACATTTAAAAGATAAAATCCATGAAATTTATAATATTTATATAATTTAAAAAGAGGGTTTCCGGAAGTGGGAGACACTGGGAACATTCTGCCTATAGTACACCAGTACATAGTACAGTATCTAATGTATCTACTTGGGCTCGGGACTCCGCTTTGGTTGCTCCTTACAACGTTCCCCTGGCGAGAAATGTCACGACCTTCAACCTTCACAACTGACCACTGTGCTACGAGAAAGGGAGGGAGTATCTGCCCCTAAGCCCGGCGTTCCATTGCCGGATGTGACCCTCCATATTGCGAGCATCACGTGATACACCCTTTGCCACGAGGCATCGAATACACATCAGTTACAATTATAGTAGCAATTTCCTTTCCTTATATACCATATAGTGTGTGACTGGCGAGATTGTGGTGTCAACTTGTCTTCACTGGAAATAGTCCTTAAACTGATATAACTATTTCCAGTTAAGTTATTTGTATTGTAGAATGGCGTTAAAACATCGTTTATATGTTATATTATATCATATGATACATTAAACATGTTAACATGCGAATCTATAATTATTCATCCATGCACAGTTATGGATAGGTATGTTTTACATTAGGCGACGTGAAACCAAGATGACGCACACATCGTCGCCATTTTGTCCTTCATAAAATGTAACAGGGAATTACTTTAAAATGTTGATACATAATTCGTATAATTCCATATAACTCAAATTGGTAAACAAGAATACATAACATAAAATAATAAACATATAATAGATGTAGACTAAGACAAATTTAGTTATTTTATTTAAGATATTATCGACACCAATCAGCATAGTGATCGTAATTTTGTTTTCCACATGCGTGTTGGCTAAAACAGGCAAAACATCGTTTATATGTTATATTATATCATATGATACAGTAAACATGTTAACCTGTCAACCTATAATTACTCATCCATTCAGATTTATGGATAGGTATGTTTTATAACAGGCGACGGAAACCAAGATGGCGCACACATCGTTGCCATTTTGTCCTTCATAACATGTAACAAGGAATTACTTTAAAATGTTGATACATAATCTGTATAATTCCATATAACTCAAATTGGTAAACAAGAATACATAACATAAAATAATAAACATATAACAGATGTAGACTAAGACAAAATTAGTTATTTTATTTAAGATATTATCGACACCAATCGGCATAGTGATCATAATTTTGTTTTCCACATACAATGGTATTGACTTTAGGGACAAAAACTAGAAATGATCGAAGATAGGCAACCTTTCTCATCGGAGTAAGCAATGAATTTAAAGATCTTAAAGATAATACG
>JAODUO010002054.1:20000-42576 GCA_025642075.2 Ridgeia piscesae
ATATATACATACATATATGTATATATAAATCCCCGTTCCCATTTATCGGGAGAGCGGTGGCCGCGCGGTAGAGCGCCGGACTGTCAATCGAGGGGACGGTGGTTCAATCCCACCTACCGCCGTTTCGAAACTTAGGCAATTTCTTCACCCCACATTTGCCTGTGTCTTTCGGAAGAGACACTAAAAGCCGGTGGTCCCTTCTGTCTGGTGTCTATGCCAGGGGAAGTAAAAGATCCCACACAGGGGGTAAATGTGTAACCTGTAGTGGACTCACAAATTCTAGAGAAGAACAACTCCTGCGTTAGCCCAAGTTTGGGCTGTTTGGAGGTAATCCCTAAGACCGGAAAAGTGCTGCCACCTCACGGAGTTGGTTAATCGACTCTACATATATATATATACATATATTTTTCTAAAAACTATTTTGTTTGGTCCCAACG
This sequence comes from Ridgeia piscesae, assembly GCA_025642075.2. NCBI lineage: Eukaryota > Metazoa > Annelida > Polychaeta > Sabellida > Siboglinidae > Ridgeia > Ridgeia piscesae. Next base: position 20,438 of record JAODUO010002054.1, read on the forward strand.
TTTACGGTCAGTTCTGTTGATAACAATCAGTTTAACAGGGATCTGCATAATTATACGATGTTATTGACACAGCGCCCGTCACTGCTGCCAGGGAGCAATTAGTCAAGGGCACCTTGTGGCAGCAGTTTCCATGGCTCCCTGGACATTTCCTGCAACAAAGATAGGAAATGTCTAGCTTTACAGATGGGGTAGTGGAGAGCCGGGCCTCTGATAGAGGAATACACTAGTCTAATGACTAGTGAAACAGGCAAAATCTGAACATTTTGATTTTTGGGGAGACGTTCAGATGCCCTTACAAGAGCAGTCAACTACAGATTGCTTAAATTGTGTACAGTGACAATACTCTATTAAACATATACATATGACATGCATACACATTACTACATAAATATAAATAAAACAAATTAATAACTAAATGATTTTTATATAAAAGAACATAATTCTGTTTTCAGAAGAAATCATAAGGCAAAGTTTCAAGTAAAACATGTAAACACTACAACTTCTATTTATACGATGGTAGAGTGACAACACGTTATGATTGATTTATAAGGTGATATACATAAGCAATATATAATCCACCAATTTAAAGATATTTTATCAATAACATTTCTTTGAGTTTCTTTTTAAAATAATAATGGATAGAAGTTGTAAATTTAGAGGTAGTGCATGCCATTCGTGAATAAATGATTGTGAATTTCCTGGTGTTTGTTCTTATTTGTTATATAAAATCTGTAATAAAAATAATTAACACTGATTCATATTTTTGTGATAATATAAATGTATATAAATTGAAACATCCAATATAACCACTGGAATAGAAAAATCCCAAAGTAAAAAACTACAATCAGTGTAAAACTAACCGTCCGTACGTTGATGACAACCTGACGTCTTTTTTCACGTCCAGCCATTATCAGTCTTGCGGCTGATGTTTACGTCTTAGGGATGTCGGAGTTGCATAAAAGACTTCATATGAGTCGTCTTCCTCCAATGGGACCACCTGGACTAGGGTATGGATCCGTACTAAATCACACGGACCACAAAACTTGTGATCTTTACTGACAGTTTGATATGCGTTCTCTTTGCACTTGTTAGATTAGCAGTGTCCACATATTATCGTCCAGCATCTGGCCAAGCATCAGAAATACTGTATGACCTATGGAAAGCCTGGGCCTAGCTGGGTAGATACCACCAATTGATTTCCCATAGGCGGCCATTGTAACGTTTCTTTGATTTCCCACTAGGATTATTAATCCATGGTATTGCAAATTTCAGACATTCATTATTCTCCATCGACACATCATGTCATGTATAAAATTCGTGAAAATGACATATCTCTTTCTCCTACAATCCAGTCTCTAACCTGACACCCCTTCATGTTTGCTTCTATCAGCGGCCGATTGCCAATGTTGACGCCTCTACGCCAAATTACATCTGTATGCATACGCACCTTTTCACTGTCTGACAAATATAATTATTTCGCAGAGCTCTATGATATCACGCTATGCAGAAATATAATTTCCATTCAACCAGTTCTACATTTAGTGCTTCAAGAAATTTTAAAAAAGTGCACAATGCAGTTCTTTTAAGCAGGACTACTATGAGTAATGGTGTAGGAATCCATTTTGTGGTATGTCCCCAGCTGTCAGTGTGGGTACAGGTCAAAACGGCGACAAATCCAAAACGGTGATAACCAAAACGGCAACACATCCAAAACGGCAATAACCAAAATGGCGACAGACCAAAATGGCGACAAACCAACGCGATGACACGCTAAAATGGCGACGCTCCAAAACCAGGGAAACTAAAAGTGAACGCCGACACACATCACAAAGGGCGACACGCTCAAACGGCGACAAACCAAAACTGTGACACACTAAAACGGCAACGGACCAAAATGCCCACACGCTAAAACGTGTATATATATATATATATATATATATATGTATATATGCATGACAGTCAGAGCTGCCACACATGAACACAACAAACTAACTACTAAATGGATCCATGCACTTTTGTGCATGCAGCCAGCAACTAGATTTAACAAGATTTAACAAGATTGCCACCTAGAGATTCAACTCTAGATGGCAGGTGGACTAGGAAGCCATTTGGCTTATCGAGAGTCCAACCTATCTATCTAAGTATACCCCGCCCTTCTTAGGTATATGTCGATTTTATTTTTAAATATATTAACACTACTAGCACCTACACAATCAGCTGATAATCTGTTCCATTCGTTTACTGTTCTTTGTGAAAATGAAAATTTTCTAATATCTAGTCTACACTGCTTCTTGCTAATGTAACTCCATGTCCTCTAGTCCTTCTCTCTTCCTTGACTGTGAAAAAAAATTTCTGTCAATTTTTTTCATATCCATTCAATTTTTTAAACACCTCAATCTGATCCCCTCTCAATCTTCTGGTTTCTAGTGTTGTTAAACCACATTCTTTTAGACGCATTTCATAACTAATATTCCTGAGTTTTTGTATCATTTTGGTTGCTCTCCTTTGTACTCTTTCTAGCATATCAATATCCTTCTTGCGATATGGCCTCCATGCTTGTATACAATATTCTAAGTGAGGCCTAACTATTGTTTTATACAGGTATTATTAGTTTTTTTTTCTTTGTACACTATATTTGCCTAATTAACCCAAGAATTTGGTTTCCCTTGCTGCTGCAATTCCCCCTGCTCTGATACCTTCATGTCAGCACTAATAGTTAACCTAAGTCCTTTTCCTTTAAGGTAGTATTTAGTACAGTATCACCCATTGTATATTGTGCATCTTCATTCCCATGTCCTGTGTGAAGGCACTTACATTTTCCCAAAATTAAACAGCATTTGCCACTTCTCAGACCATTCTATCAACTTATTAAGATCATCTTGTAAATGCTGTCTATCTGCATCATTTTTAAATTTTTCCCTAAACACTTTTGTGTCGTCCGAAACTTAACACCTTGCTTGTATTCATCATCCAATCATTATATATATTAAGAATAAAATAGGTCCCAGTACTATCCCTGCGGTACTCCACTCAAAACCGTTCAGTTGAAACCCCCCCATCAACTCTACTCTTTGTCTTCTACCAATAGCCATTTTTCTATCCAGTTGATCATTCCATTTCCTATGCCATGGGCCTTTAGTTTAAGTAGTAGTCTTTGGTGTGGCACTTTGTCAAAGGCTTTTTAAAATCTAAGTAGATTATATCTACTGGTGATCCCTCATCTACCCACTTTGTGACATCTTCCAAAAACATAACATATTTTTTAAAACATGACCTCGCTTTTAAAAACCCATGTGAGATGGGTTTATCAATTTATTTTAACAGAAAATCAACCAGGTGATCTTTAATTAGTCTTTCTAATAGTTTGCAAATCACCGATGTTAAAGTCACTGGTCTATAGTTTTTGACTTGTTTCTCGAACCTTTTTAAATAATGGTATAATGTTTGCTTCTTTCCATTCTAACGGAACTATTCCCTCCTCTAATGACAAATTGAACACTGTTGCAACGGTATGCTGATTTGTTCTACAATTTCCAATAGTAATTTGGAAGGAATCCCATCCACTCCAGGTGATTTATTATCCTTCATATCTCTTTTTTTCCATAGCTACCATTGTTGGGGTTACAATTAGTTGTCCTAAAAAATCAAACTCTCTCCCTTCGAACTTAGTCTCAAGTACTGGTAATATACTAATATCTTCCTGGTAAACACCGAACTAAAGTACTCATTTAGGTTTTCTGCCATTAAGAATCCCTCTGTTATTATGTTTCCATCACTACCTTCTAGAGGACCGACCTTATCCTGAACTTTCTGTTTACTTCGAACATACGCATAAAAACTCTTGCTGTCATGTTTTATATTAAAGCAATTTTTTGTTTGTAGCTTCTCTTTGAATTTCTAATTTCAGCTGTAGCTTGATTAAGTGCTTCTTTATAAATGCTGTAGTCTTCTTCACTTCCGGTATGTCTATATGTCTTCCACATCATTTGCTTGTACTTGTTTTTCTAATGGCTTCCTTCGATAAGTGTTTCTTCTTTGACCGTTTCCCCTGTTTTTTTAAGGGGACAAATTTGTCAACGGCAGTCAATTTCACTCTTTAAAATATTCCAGCATTCTGTTGCTGTCTTATTCTTCAGTGTGTTATTCCAGTCTATCTTTGCTAAATATTCCCTCATGTCCTTATATCTTCCTTTGTGAAAATTATTCCTGTACCTTATTTTTCTATTCCGTTCTCCCTTTACTTTGATGATAAAATGTATCTGGTTGTGATCACTACACCCCAGTGGCTCACATATCTTGACATTATCAACAAATTCCCTTTTGTGAGCTCAATACTATGTCTAACACGTTCTCGCCCCTGGTTGCTTCTAACACATGTTGAGAAAGAAACTATCTTGTACTAAATTTAAAAACTCTTGATCCTCTCCCGGTACTCTGTAGAGATGTCCACTGTATATGCCCATGGTTAAAATCCCCCATAATAATACAGTCCCGTTTACTCACTTCTTTGATAGCGTTATGTATTTTTTCATTCTCTTCCATGCTTATGTTTGGACTCCGATACACTAACCCAACATTAATGTTGAGTTTCCTGTAACTATGTTACACCAGACAGCTTCTTCACATTCTGCTTCTTTTTCTAATTTTATTTCATAAGCTTGGATGGATTCTTTAATATATAAAATAACTCCGCCTCCCCTTCTTCCTAATCTATCTTTCCTAAACATTACATACCCTGTCATTCCTAATTCGGCATCTGATATATCGGGTGTGGCCCAAGATTCAGTTATACCTATTATGAGAGGGTCAATATCTTCTACCATAATGTTTAGTTCATTTCTTTTGTTTACTATGCTCCTTGCATTTAAACAAACACATTTATAACCAAATTCCGTAGGGCTTTCCAGGCTGTTCTTTGCTGATGTCTTTTTGCTATCTTTATCTATGCCTCTAGTATTTGGCTTCTCTGTGTATCCCCCCTGCGAAACTAGTTTAAAAAGTTGCAACCTGTTCCATTATTCATCGATCGAAGAAGGTTCTCGGAGAACACTGCTGCGCCCTAGCGGAAACGTTGGACACTACCTATATAAACAAACAAGGGTTTCCTACTAAAACGCTTGTTTATTTTTAATAACAATGATACCTATTCACAGTTTTATCTTACATATGTAGTTGTTACTCTTATTGCTTTATCTCATATACTATATCAAATAAAGAGATTTGCTCAATCTTGTTTACAATTTGTCGAAGCCTAGATTACCCTTTTATCACCCACTATACTAATCTGTTCAAAAATACTGTTAACTAACAAACTTTAACCAAAACTACTACTCAATATATGTCCAGTACCACTTTATGAATAACCTTAACACAAGAATAATACTTATCAATCAATATTTCCGCTTGTTTTTCAAATTTTATACACCACCAATTTCAAACCTCTACATCCACCATGGTGTCAATGACTAGTCTGCAGTGCAGCTGCCAGCCTCAAACTCTGCACACAGTGCGAAAAGTTGCACCTGGTACCTCAGGTATGTGCCATGCTGGTGTTGCTTTAGCTTACATTCGGACACAAGCTGAGCATCGATAGACATGAGTATTCCTTTCCCATGCAACAGCGTAACCAGCACATATTGGCGTTCGTTGAGGCTCCAGTGCCAGCCTTCAACATCGTTATTCATCCGGATTGATCTGCCGAAGCACTTGGGGCCACAGGACACTCTTGATCCATGTAGTTGACCAACTGCATAGGCTGGTCAATGGTTGCTCGGTTGCACAGATGGAAGGCGCCTGGAATGTCCTCGTGTGGGATGAGTGGCAGGGCAAGTGGCCAGCGGCAGACTTCTCTCGTCCCCTGGTCTTTGTGCTAACGACCTGCGTCCAGTGAAAGGAACAACCCGCAGAGCGACTTTAGGCAGCACGTAATGACCAAATGATCTGTCGCTGTTTTCGTTGTTGCCATTTTGGAATTGTTGCTGTTTTAACGTTTCGCCATTTTGGATGTGGCGCCGTGATTTTGATTGTCACCGTTTTGGTTGTTGCTGTTTTGGATTTGTTGCCGTTTTGACTGTTGACTGTTGTTTTCTGTTAAATAGTGATTATTGTGTTATTTTCGATAAATACAACACAACAACTGTTGTCTTTATTCTGCAGCAGCATTTCTTTGTTTATATCCTACATTGCAAATATTTAACATAATTATAATTTAAGCCGGCCAGATTATTGATGAACTATGCTTAAATAAAATTTAAGCATGGCCAGATTATCGATGAGCTATGCTTAAATAAAATTAATTTAAGCATGGCCAGATTATCGATGAACTATGCTTAAATAAAATTTAAGCATGGCCAGATTATCGATGAACTATGCTTAAATAAAATTTAAGCATGGCCAGATTATCGATGAGCTATTAAATTAAATTACCACCTACAATAAAATGTTTGTGTTTTTGTTTAATTCATCATAATTCATGTGATGATCATCATGTCATGGTCATAGACATCTACTTTGTCAGGTACTGAATAAGTAAATAGTACAAAATATGGAGAGAAAAAAACTACCATGTAAAAGGCACCTGTTTGATTTGAATGTTTAACCTTCTGTACTTGTAGTGGAGCACTGGGTGCAGGAAGACGTGGACCCACGAGGGGGAGGAAAGACTTCACTCCAGTTCCATGGGACCAGTATTTTGAGAAGTTTGAAGATATCAAACTGAAAAATGGAGATGTATCCAATTTGAACAAAGCACGGCAATGTTGCGATGTGACATTTAGCCATCACCTGAAAACCAATCTGTTTAATTTCACCTGTCCAAATTTATGGGAAGTAAACTTTTCTGTTTTGGATAACAGTAAAATAAAGTTATGAATACATTACTGTTACTGTTAGAGGCTTTTATTTTGTATGTGTTTATAAGAATGTCATAGTAAGGAAGATCATCAAGGTTTAATTTTAAAAATTACACACATGCACACACACACACCACACACACACACAAACACGCACACCACACACACACGCACACCACACACACACACACAAACACGCACACCACACCACACACACACACACCACGCACACGCACACGCACACGCACACACACACACACACAATAGTGCATGACACCATTAGAAATATGCTTTTGTACATTACATTTATCAATATGATATCACCAATATAAATATAACTACTTTTTGTATGCATATGTTAAACAAATTGTCCTGTGATTGTCTTAACTGGAATCACACAGACATTTCGAGTGTATGAGAGTGGAACGTCTGGTCCAGTCTGTTTCTTCCTGCATGGCGGTGGCTACTCTGGACTGTCATGGGCAGTTCTCTCTGTGAGTGTTTTGTTACTGTCTCTGTCTGTCATGGTCATATTAAATGTACTGAAGAAATCCCAACTACTGTTATTGTTATATCAAGAAACAAAACCCATTTCTTTATTGAACAATGATAGAAGATTTCCTGTTTTTGAATTCATTATTATGTGTTGTGTGGACAGACCCTGGCTATTTAGTTACTGAACTAATACATGTTTTCATACAAACATATGTTCTTTATAAACAGTCCGTACATTTGTTTTCATAGAGGTTATATTTTAATATAACAATATTTATGTATTGGTTGAGTTAGTTATATTTGTTCATAAACAATTTACATTTATAATTTGTTTTACTTTTAAGCAGTTTATGGTGGATGGCCAGGTGACGCTTTCAATATTTATTTATAAGCAACCAATTTAAAGCTATATAAAACACAGATTATCTATAAACTATGCTTAAATTACCAGATTTAGGAAACACAATGTTTTATACAGTATGTACTTGCCAATGTGTATAGTATGTATGTATAGTATGCCAAACCAGAATAACTCATTATGATAAATAAATTGCTGATTTTGGTTGGGTGTCGTTTGCAGAAAATCTTGACACGGTTAGTGACCTGTCGCTGTGCTGCAATTGACTTCAGAGGTCATGGCTCTAGTGTCACATTGGATGACGAGGACCTGTCCGCAGATACACTTGCCAGGTAACATGTGTAGGACAGACACATTAGTCAGGTAACATGTGTAGGACAGACACATTAGCCAGGTAACATGTGTAGGACAGACACATTAGCCAGGTAACATGTGTAGGACAGACACATTAGCCAGGTAACATGTGTAGGACACATTAGCCAGGTAACATGTGTAGGACAGACACATTAGCCAGGTAACATGTGTAGGACAGACACATTAGCCAGGTAACATGTGTAGGACACATTAGCCAGGTAACATGTGTAGGACAGACACATTAGCCAGGTAACATGTGTAGGACACATTAGCCAGGTAACATGTGTATGACCCGACACATTAGCCAGGTAACATGTGTAGGACACATTAGCCAGGTAACATGTGTAGGACAGACACATTAGCCAGGTAACATGTGTAGGACAGACACATTAGCCAGGTAACATGTGTAGGGCAGAGTACATTTGAACGTACATACTTTGTAGACATGCCAGATTATCATGTTCAAAATGTGTAATTTGTATGTGGTTCCCTTGAAATGTTGTCTTCCTGCTAACAAAGCAATATTAACAGCTCTATGTGGCTGTGTTGATTATTGCAGCTCACTTTAAAAAAGGTGATAAAAGAGACTTTGCTAAACTCCGACAACATAGTTTGGCACATGCTGCGTGTTGGGCCCCTTGTTTCTTGTTACCTCTAGTCCTGCTTGGACTCTACCTCTAGTCCTGCTTGGACTCTACCTCTAGTCCTGCTTGGACTCTACCTCTAGTCCTGCTTGGACTCTACCTCTAGTCCTGCTTGGACTCTACCTCTAGTCCTGCTTGGACTCTACCTCTAGTCCTGCTTGGACTCTACCTCTAGTCCTGCTTGGACTAGAGGTAGTGGCCTGGGGGTATATATTGAAGCACATTTAAGATAGTCTTAAATGGCTGTGTTACACATTGAATAATACTTGAAACAGCCTTGATTACACACCCTCTCCTGGCTATGCAATTGATTACACACCCTCGCCTGGCTGTGTAATTGATTACACACCCTCTCCTGGCTGTGTAATTGATTACACACCCTCTCCTGGCTATGTAATTGATTACACCCTCTCCTGGCTATGTAATTGATTACACACCCTCTTCTGGCTATGTAATTGATTACACACCCTCTCATGGCTATGTAATTGATTACATACCATCTCCTAGCTAAGTAATTTATTATATACCCTCTCCTGGCTATGTAATTGATTACACACCCTCTCCTGGCTATGTAATTGATTACACACCCTCTCCTAGCTAAGTAATTGATTATATACCCTCTCCTGTCTATGTAATTGATTACACCTAATTGATTAAATACCCTCTCCTGGCTGTGTAATTGATTACACTCCTGGCTATGCAATTGATTACATACCCTCTCCTGTCTATGTAATTGATTACACCCTCTCCTGGCTGTGTAATTGATTACATACCCTCTCCTGGCTGTGTAATTGATTACACACCCTCTCCTGGCTATGTAATTGATTACACCCTCTCCTGGTTATGTAATTGATTAAATACCCTCTCCTGGCTGTGTAATTGATTACACAACCTCTCCTGGCTATGCAATTGATTACATACCCTCTCCTGGCTATGTAATTGATTACACACCCTCTCCTGGCTGTGTAATTGATTACATACCCTCTCCTGGCTTTGTAATTGATTACACACCCTCTCCTGGCTATTTAATTGATTACACACCCTCTCCTGGGTATATAATTGATTACATACCCTCTCCTGGCTATGCAATTGATTACACACCCTCTCCTGGCTTTGTAATTGATTACACACCCTCTCCTGGCTATGTAATTGATTACACACCCTCTCCTGGGTATATAATTGATTACATACCCTCTCCTGGCTATGCAATTGATTACACACCCTCTCCTGGCTATGTAATTGATTACATACCCTCTCCTGGCTATGTAATTGATTACATACCCTCTCCTGGCTATGTAATTGATTACATACCCTCTCCTGGCTATGTAATTGATTACACACCCTCTCCTGGCTATGTAATTGATTACACACCCTCTCCTGGCTATGTAATTGATTACATACCCTCTCCTGGCTATGTAATTGATTACACACCCTCTCATGGCTATGTAATTGATTACATACCCTCTCCTGGCTATGTAATTGATTACACACCCTCTCCTGGCTATGTAATTGATTACACACCCTCTCCTAGCTAAGTAATTGATTATATACCCTCTCCTGTCTATGTAATTGATTACACCCTCTCCTGGCTATGTAATTTATTAAATACCCTCTCCTGGCTGTGTAATTGATTACACACCCTCTCCTGGCTATGCAATTGATTACATACCCTCTCCTGTCTATGTAATTGATTACACCCTCTCCTGACTGTGTAATTGATTACATACCCTCTCCTGGCTGTGTAATTGATTACACACCCTCTCATGGCTATGTAATTGATTAACCCTCTCCTGGCTATGTAATTGATTACACCCTCTCCTGGTTATGTAATTGATTACACACCCTCTCCTGGCTATGTAATTGATTACACCCTCTCTTGGCTGTGTAATTGATTACACCCTCTCCTGACTGTGTAATTGATTAAATACCCTCTTCTGGCTGTGTAATTGATTACACACCCTCTCCTGGCTATGCAATTGATTACATACCCTCTCCTGGCTATGTAATTGATTAAATACCCTCTCCTGGATATGTAATTGATTACACACCCTCTCCTGGCTGTGTAATTGATAACATACCCTCTCCTGGCTATGTAATTGATTACACACCCTCTCCTGGCTATGTAATTGATTACACACCCTCTCCTGGGTATGTAATTGATTACATACCCTCTCCTGGCTATGCAATTGATTACACACCCTCTCCTGTCTATGTAATTGATTACATACCCTCTCCTGGCTATGTAATTGATTACATACCCTCTCCTGGCTATGTAATTGATTACACACCCTCTTCTGGCTATGTAATTGATTACACACCCTCTCATGGCTGTGCAATTGAGTACACACCCTCTCTTGGCTATGTAATTGATTACATACCCTCTCCTGGCTATTAATTCATTACACACCCTCTCCTGGCTATGTAATTCATTACACACCCTCTCCTGGCTATGTAATTCATTACACACCCTCTCCTGGCTATGTAATTCATTACACACCCTCTCCTGGCTATGTAATTCATTACACACACTCTCCTGGCTATGTAATTCATTACACACCCTCTCCTGGATGTGCAATTCATTACACACCCTCTCCTGGCTATATCATTCATTACACACCCTCTCCTGGCTATGTAATTCATTACACACCCTCTCCTGGCTATGTAATTCATTACACACCCTCTCCTGGCTATGTAATTCATTACACACCCTCTCCTGGCTATGTAATTCATTACACACCCTCTCCTGGCTGTGCAATTATTCTCCCCTTTTCCCTGGCTTTCCAAAAGAATAGGTAATTAAAACATTTTGTGTGATCAGTATACATACCGGGTATATAACAACTGATATAGTTTATACTTCGTAACATAATTTTATGATGAAAAAGAAGGTAAGAGTTTTCTTTACATGGATGGTGTTTGTTTCAGGGATGTGGGCAGTGTGGTGGAGGCCAAGTATGGAGATGACGCACCACCCATCATACTGGTTGGACACAGGTAAGTGAGATGTGTCAGGGACACTTGGTGTTGTCTTCTGTTGTAGGTCATACTCACTCACTAGGGGGCACTACTGACCACACCATCTCAATACTTTCTGGCAAATCACCGTGCTAGATACAAAAATTATTTTGTTGCCTTTACAGATTCTGCTTTTTTGGTTCAGGAGGTGGAAGTAATTATTTGAGAAGACAATATCACTGAGCCACTTATGAGAATGGTTGAATGGGTAACTGTATTTGTCTTTGCCATGGGGCAGGGATGTGTCTGTATGTGTCTCTCGGTGGAGCAGTCACAACTGACAATTTATTTCAAACAAAGATACAACTGGTTCATGTATTGTTTGTTGGCCTAACTAGGTCGTTTGTGGAATGTTATTTCCTGTGTATAATGGTCATGATTGTGTCCATGACGACGTAATGTTTGTCTGCAGCATGGGAGGAGCTATAGCAGTGCACGTGGCAGCCAAGGCCCTCATTCCCTCCCTCATGGGGCTCGCTGTCATTGATGTAGTCGAAGGTACAGTACCATTCCAGCCTGGCCACGGGCAATTCACTGCTTCACGGCCTCAACAAAACACAGCTACAACAACTTCAGTGATTACAAAACACTGCTGCCAGATGTATCACATGTGCTCTCCAGGAAATTCCCTCACATCACACCTATCCCCAGCAACTACACTGGCTACCAGTTGGACCTCCATGTTTGTATTCAACACAATCCACAGTGTCTCGTCTAGTTGTGTACCCCTGGCAAACCATACGACCCACTCCGTGAAAATATTAACTAAAAATGTGTGGGGAGCACAATCGTTCGCTGTATCCGCAGCAAAGTCCTGGAAAGAACTCCCAAACAATATTAGAACTACTGCAACAATCAACAGCTCTGAAAACCCATCTCTTCAAAGATGACTTTGAATAATACATGTGGGCATTACTGGACATGGCCTAGGTGATATATGACATTGAATGTACATATTTTATGAAAAAACTGTTCTATTACAACAGCTGTTTTATACTATATATACATTTCAGGAAAGGTATATTTAATGAATGTACATTACTTTGATAACAATGTTATAGTTTTTATTTATTCTGTAATGAATGCTAATTAGATCAATTTTATGGTACTGTTTTTTTAAATATTGCTTATTAATAATTATTATTTTAATGTGACTTTTTATATTTCTTTAATGAACAAAATACTGTGAATGCACCATGAGCGCTACCATGTGGCGAATGGTGGCGAATACCAGAGCTATAGAAAATGTCATTATTATGAGTTGTATAAAGTAAACTAAATTGACACAACAGCTGACACAGAGTTATTAAACTGACAATTGAATCCTGGTACATACAGAGACATGTCTCACTTATCCACACACTTTGGTTCTCCATGTTGGAAACAACCGGAAGTGAGGAATACAGGAAATGAATACATCTGTTTCTAGGTACAGCCCTCGATGCACTCAGCAGTATGCAGAGTTTCCTTCGAGGCCGACCTAAAGTGTTCAAGTCAATCGAGGGAGCAATTGAATGGTGGTAAGTCCTGTGTCTGCACGCCCGCCCGCCCGCCCGCCCGCCGCCGCCCGCCGCCGCCGCGCCCGCCTCGCCCGCCCGCCCGCGCCCGCCCGCCCGCCCGCTGCCTAGTCTAGTAATTCCTTTTATGTTGTGAACTTTGTAAGTTGCTCAATAATTGACTTGTTTGTGACTTTGTGTACAAAAAATCAATCAGACCAGTCTGTTGTGTCTAGGTGACAGCCTCACGAAGGCCGCCTGCTGAAAATAAGATAGGTTTTGTTGAAAACAGCGATCTCTGCCCTGGATTGTACTCAGATTGTTTGTAATGGGAGTTTACTATTGAGAGATAATCTTCTGGAAAATGAATTTGTGCACACATCAAATGCATTTTTAGAAAAATTTCAGACAAAGAAAGGTAATTTAGGATCTAGCCATTTTGTGCACACATGGCTACTATCTACACTGCCTAACTTACTTAACTAACTGCAAGTTTCAAGACTTACTTTATAGATGCTGTGTAATATTCAAATGGAAATTACTAAGATAATGTTTTTGATGACGGATATACACCAAAATAAATTGTTTCAATTGTGATTAAAAATTGATATACAGAATAATGGTATGGATGCTGTTTGCATATATTGTATTTAATTTCACAACTTGTATTTGTCATATGGTACATGTCGTTATTTTTAACATTTCCCGGACAGATTATGTTGGGTACAATGGCAGTGTTAGGGTCTGAGTGGCTCTATGTGTGTGTTGTCGTGCGTGCGTGCGTGCGTGCGTGCGTGTGTGTGTTTTATTGTGTAAAACCATTCTATAAATGGTGGAGACATTAAGCATGTGTTTTCTTTGCAGCGTAAAGACTGGACAGACGAGAAATCTGGAAGCCGCCAAAGTGTCTATGGTTGGACAAGTTACAAGGTACTTGGACTGTCAGTCTCTGGTCACCAATGACCCCAGTAGCAGGGCATATAAGACCCTGAGAAAAGGGACATAAGTCAGATTGTTGTGCTTACTGTAATGTTTGAATACTGTAAATGCATTACCTCCCCAGTGCCAAGGTCCACTCTCCTTATCTATGTTCAGTTCCTTCCTTGGGTGATTGGTCTCTGCTCTATCAATTGGTAATTTAGTTTATAAAACACAACGATACTTAATGGAATATAGTGTTCATGGTTCCAAGATTTGGTTATTTTGTAAGAAATAAATTTACTTACTTTATGCTCCAAAGTAAGTGAATTTCTTACAAAATAACAATGATACTTCTCTGGAGTTATCTGTCTTATATGCACAGGTGTGTCTAGGATGTGCCCAGTGACACACACCAGCTGACCTTTTTGATCTTGGTACACTTCAAAGTCCTTTTAGAGTAAAAAAAGCAATTTCTTAAAAGAAATAATTTTAATACGAAAGATGTGATCTGTTATAAAAAGGTTCTATCCTCCTTTAAGAACGATGTAACCTTTCAGTGTTCTTGTTTGTAAATGCATCCATTACAATCCATATGAGATATTTGATGTTTGTCTTCAGAATCGAGGGAATGGACAACACACAAAGTGAAAGCGATGGTTCGAACCCAAACTCAATACAGGAAGAGGAGGAAGCTGAGCAGCCTGCTCAGTCCCCAAAGAAGAGCAAGAGTGATGAGGTCATTGAGGGTCAAAGTTCAGATGACCAGGTGACTAACACAGTGCGTACTGTTGTACTGATTCAAACACAGTGTTTCTTCTTTTGACGAATATGACAAGTGCTTTTTCCAATGGATTCAAACCACACTAACATGTCCCTTCAATCTGCACATGTGGCCAGTGAAAGCTTTCATCAAAATGTATGTTCCCTTGGTGACACCAGTGATGTGAATTAACATAGGACCCTTCAAATGTTGTTGTCGTCACACAACCCACTCAGTCCACTCACCACGTCACTCACCTAGCTGACACAGTCACTCAGTCCACTCACCACGTCACTCACCTAGCTGACACAGTCACTCAGTCCACTCACCATGTCACTCACCTAGCTGACACAGTCACTCAGTCCACCCACCACGTCACTCACCTAGCTGACACAGTCACTCAGTCCACTCACCACGTCACTCACCTAGCTGACACAGTCACTCAGTCCACTCACCACGTCACTCACCTAGCTGACACAGTCACTCAGTCCACTCACCATGTCACTCACCTAGCTGACACAGTCACTCAGTCCACTCACCACTCACTCACCTAGCTGACACAGTCACTCAGTCCACTCACCACGTCACTCACCTAGCTGACACAGTCACTCAGTCCACTCACCACGTCACTCACCTAGCTGACACAGTCACTCAGTCCACTCACCACGTCACTCACCTAGCTGACACAGTCACTCAGTCCACTCACCACGTCACTCACATAGCTGACACAGTCACTCAGTCCACTCACCACGTCACTCACCTAGCTGACACAGTCACTCAGTCCACTCACCACGTCACTCACCTAGCTGACACAGTCACTCAGTCCCCCTCACCACGTCACTCACCTAGCTGACACAGTCACTCAGTCCACTCACCACGTCACTCACCTAGCTGACACAGTCACTCAGTCCACTCACCACGTCACTCACCTAGCTGACACAGTCACTCAGTCCACTCACCACGTCACTCACTAGCTGACACAGTCACTCAGTCCACCACCACGTCACTCACCTAGCTGACACAGTCACTCAGTCCACCACCACGTCACTCACCTAGCTGACACAGTCACTCAGTCCACTCACCACGTCACTCACCTAGCTGACACAGTCACTCAGTCCACTCACCACTCACTCACCTAGCTGACACAGTCACTCAGTCCACTCACCACGTCACTCACCTAGCTGACACAGTCACTCAGTCCACTCACCACGTCACTCACCTAGCTGACACAGTCACTCAGTCCACTCACCACGTCACTCACCTAGCTGACACAGTCACTCAGTCCACCCACCACGTCACTCACCTAGCTGACACAGTCACTCATTCCACTCACCACGTCACTCACCTAGCTGACACAGTCACTCAGTCCACTCACCACATCACTCACCTAGCTGACACAGTCACTCAGTCCACTCACCACGTCACTCACCTAGCTGACACAGTCACTCAGTCCACTCACCACGTCACTCATGTAGCTGACACAGTCACTCAGTCCACTCACCACGTCACTCACCTAGCTGACACAGTCACTCAGTCCACTCACCACGTCACTCACCTAGCTGACACAGTCACTCAGTCCACTCACCACGTCACTCATGTAGCTGACGCATTGATCCTATCACGTTAACATATTATAAGCAAGTTTAATTAATCATTTTAATGTGCGATTTATATAAGTTATGCCTTTTGATCTTTACATTAATTATTTTGTTATTTATCATGAGTTAACTAAAGGGTGGGGTGCCAAGCTTGGGTTTCAGCCCCCAAAAGGACCTGCTGTTGTAAAGGGTGGGGCAGTCTGTCTAGTGCTGGTTGCTAACTGATGGTCTGTCGTTGTGCAGACACCAGCAGCTACGTACACGTGGAGGATCGATCTGTCCAAGACCGACAAGTACTGGCGAGGTATGTACACTCCGCCACGATCTCATCAACATCATATGGAGTATCCAGCAAAGCAGTTGTTCAAATTAGACGGAGTGATTTATCAGATCTTTCTCCGTACAGGTAATAAACGACGTATCAGTTGTTTTGTGCATCGGAAAGTATTCATGAACCAAATTCACTCGGCCTTGAAATATTCTTCTGCACATCTATGAAAGTCTAGGCCAACAAGATTGAACCTCGCTCTAATCTTGCCTTTAATTTCCAACTACTCTAGTACACTTGGCAGACACATGTAACCATTCATCAGCTTTGTGGTGATGTGGGTGCAGATTTATTGGTACTAAATATAGCTAAATAGTAAAACGGAATATCATTAGTAATAATAGTTGTCAAAACAAATATATCCACTGTAGTATTGGTGGTAAACATGCATTCTTAACTATATTTTGTAATTTTATGTACGCTTTGACCAACCACCAACAAGTATTTACAGTATTAGTGTCATTTGACATTGCTCATTTGGTCAGTGTCAGAGGTGACTTGTCAGTTGTCACATTGTCTGACATTGAAGTGTGTTGTGTCTGTAGGGTGGTTTGAAGGTCTGTCCAAGTTGTTTCTGGGCTGTCCAGTGCCCAAGATGCTGCTTCTGGCAGGTATGTCACTGGTCACTGTGGGTCACTTCTGGCAGGTATGTCACTGGTCACTGTGGGTCACTTCTGGCAGGTATGTCACTGGTCACTGTGGGTCACTTCTGGCAGGTATGTCACTGGTCACTGTGGGTCACTTCTGGCAGGTATGTCACTGGTCACTGTGGGTCACTTCTGGCAGGTATGTCACTGGTCACTGTGGGTCACTTCTGGCAGGTATGTCACTGGACACTGTGGGTCACTTCTGGCAGGTATGTCACTGGTCACTGTGGGTCACTTCTGGCAGGTATGTCACTGGACACTGTGGGTCACTTCTGGCAGGTATGTCACTGGTCACCGTGGGTCACTTCTGGCAGGTATGTCACTGGTCACCGTGGGTCACTTCTGGCAGGTATGTCACTGGTCACCGTGGGTCACTTCTGGCAGGTATGTCACTGGTCACGTGGGTCACTTCTGGCAGGTATGTCACTGGTCACCGTGGGTCACTTCTGGCAGGTATGTCACTGGACACTGTGGGTCACTTCTGGCAGGTATGTCACTGGTCACCGTGGGTCACTTCTGAGCAGGTATGTCACTGGTCACCGTGGGTCACTTCTGGCAGGTATGTCACTGGTCACCGTGGGTCACTTCTGGCAGGTATGTCACTGGTCACCGTGGGTCACTTCTGGCAGGTATGTCACTGGTCACCGTGGGTCACTTCTGGCAGGTATGTCACTGGTCACCGTGGGTCACTTCTGGCAGGTATGTCACTGGTCACCGTGGGTCACTTCTGGCAGGTATGTCACTGGTCACCGTGGGTCACTTCTGGCAGGTATGTCACTGGTCACCTGGGTCACTTCTGGCAGGTATGTCACTGGTCACCTGGGTCACTTCTGGCAGGTATGTCACTGGTCACCGTGGGTCACTTCTGGCAGGTATGTCACTGGTCACACGTGGGTCACTTCTGGCAGGTATGTCACTGGTCACGACACTTCTGGCAGGTATGTCACTGGTCACTGCGGGTCACTTCTGGCAGGTATGTCACTGGTCACTGTGGGTCACTTCTGGCAGGTATGTCACTGGTCACCGTGGGTCACTTCTGGCAGGTATGTCACTGGTCACCGTGGGTCACTTCTGGCAGGTATGTCACTGGTCACTGTGGGTCACTTCTGGCAGGTATGTCACTGGTCACTGTGGGTCACTTCTGGCAGGTATGTCACTGGTCACCGTGGGTCACTTCTGGCAGGTATGTCACTGGTCACTGGTCACTTCTGGCAGGTATGTCACTGGTCACTGCGGGTCACTTCTGGCAGGTATGTCACTGGTCACTGCGCGTCACTTCTGGCAGGTATGTCACTGGTCACTGCACGTCACTTCTGGCAGGTATGTCACTGGTCACTGTGGGTCACTTCTGGCAGGTATGTCACTGGTCACTGTGGGTCACTTCTGGCAGGTAAGTCACTGGTCACTGTGGGTCACTTCTGGCAGGTATGTCACTGGTCACTGTGGGTCACTTCTGGCAGGTATGTCACTGGTCACTGCACGTCACTTCTGGCAGGTATGTCACTGGTCATTGTGGGTCACTTCTGGCAGGTATGTCACTGGTCACTGCGCATCACTTCTAGCAGGTATGTCACTGGTCACTGCGCATCACTTCTGGCAGGTATGTCACTGGTCACTGCGCGTCACTTCTGGCAGGTATGTCACTGGTCACTGTGGTTCACTTCTGGCAGGTATGTCACTGGTCACCGTGGGTCACTTCTGGCAGGTATGTCACTGGTCACTGCGCGTCACTTCTGGCAGGTATGTCACTGGTCACTACGCATCACTTCTGGCAGGTATGTCACTGGTCACTGCGCATCACTTTCAATGTATGGTCACTGGATACTTTGTCAAGCCTGGTCTGACTGTCGACATCACTTCTGGCAGGTATGTCACTGGTCACTGCGCTCACTTCTGGCAGGTATGTCACTGGTCACTGCGCATCACTTCTGGCAGGTATGTCACTGGTCACTGCGCTCACTTCTGGCAGGTATGTCACTGGTCACTGCGCATCACTTCTGGCAGGTATGTCACTGGTCACTGCGCATCACTTCTGGCAGGTATGTCACTGGTCACTGCGCATCACTTCTGGCAGGTATGTCACTGGTCACTGCGCGTCACTTCTGGCAGGTATGTCACTGGTCACTGCGCATCACTTCTGGCAGGTATGTCACTGGTCACTGTGTGTCACTTCTGGCAGGTATGTCACTGGTCACTGCGCGTCACTTCTGGCAGGTATGTCACTGGTCACTGCGCATCACTTCTGGCAGGTATGTCACTGGTCACTGCGCGTCACTTCTGGCAGGTATGTCACTGGTCACCGTGGGTCACTTCTGGCAGGTATATCACTGGTCACTGTGGGTCATGGCAGACTTGGACAGTTCCGAGTACTGCTGTGGTCTGTTTCAACCTGTTGTCACCAAAAGAATTGTTCTTGCATACACAGCACACACAACACAAACATACATACATATACACACATGGAAAGACGTTTTTTAACTGAATTGTGAAATAAATGCTGATTTTATTTCCTTGTGTCTGTCAAGTTGACCGTGGGTTGATGTAACCAGCTTGGTCAGTGCCTCTGGTAGTGTGAATATGTCTAAAAAGAGAATACAGATATATTGGCAATGCATAATGTGATTAAACTTTTGTTTGGGTTTGATTTGTTTCTGCTCACATCTCCTCTTTTTTATTTTATTAAGAAGAAATTTAAATGTTTATGCTTAACTTTTGAATAATCATGTGACAATGAATTTCAGGTGTAGACAGGCTGGACAAAGATTTGACAGTTGGACAGATGCAAGGTAAATGTTTCTGTAAAATAATGTTCTTATCATTAATTGAAAAAGGAAGAAACTGACGTCACAGTTATAATTATAACAACTTTATAACTTTGTCAAGCCTTGTCTGACTGTCACCATCAGTGTTGACAAAAGAACTGAGTGTAGAGTGCAGTGGCCCAGGGGTAGAGCTTTGGATGCTCGACTAAGATAACCCGTGTTCAAATCCTGCAGTGCGAAATATTTGGCAAATTTTCTCTCTACATTGTGCTTGTTCAATCAGCTGTATGAATGAGTACCTGCCTATAGACAGTGGTGGATATTTGGTTGAGCAGCCGTCATGCATTAATTGCAGTGTGGCTGGGTGCTTCCCAGAGAAGTTGAGATGGTGTTTGATTGAATATGTCTGCCAGGGAAGTAAAGTGTAAAATGAATCAATTTTCTGCGGTTTGAACCATGTGCAGTTTAGTTTCATCCACATTGCCTCACCTCAACTCACCTGTATGAATGAGTACCTGGCAGCAGACGTGGTAAATACAACGGAATTATGACAACATGTACACTGTGTACAGCAATCACAGCAAGGCTCAATACATACGGTGAAGCAGTGTTTTCACAGTTGCGGACGGCAAAAGAAAACCTTGCTCTGATCAGCAACTATTGGAGTGGTATAATAGACCACTTAAATTATTGCATTAATTAGTACAGTAATTAATACAATTTGTTAAATTCTTCTTCATTGCTTCAAACATTGTATTCATTTTTTATTAAATGCAATTGTGACTGTTTGTACATTTGTCTATTTACAGGTTAAATAAGTGGTTAATGAATGGAATTTTTCTACTCCTTAGGAAAGTTTCAGATGCAGGTGCTGCCACAGTGTGGCCATGCTGTGCATGAGGATGTCCCAGATAAGGTAGTTTGTTGTTTGTGTGCTTAATAGATTCAACGAATGGTTTACCCAAAATGTTAACGATACATTACATTATTAAATTCAGTGCTCCCATATTTATGTGGTTAACTAGTGTTTGTATTACACGTATAGAGTACATGCATGCATGTGTACATGCAAAGGTGTGTGTGTATGGCATGCATGGATGTACGTTTGTGTGTATGTGGCATGCATGCGTGCATGGATGTCTCATGATGTTGTTGTACTTAGCCAATATCCATAATGTCATCTTATCAAAACACTAAACTATTTTGTTGTGACTGATGCCATTTTCTTGTTGATGTGAATACATAAGCATTCTTATATCTGTGGTTGTTTATTCCATCGGAATGTTACTTACTGTATAGATTGATGGTGTCTCTATTATTAATGCAGCTGTTGTTTTGTGGTGGCCAGGTAGCTGACGTCTTGGCAACCTTCATGGTCCGACATCGAATGGTTGAACCAACATCAAATTTCCAGATGTAAGTTTCATTACACCAATAAGTTCACAATGTCTAAAATCCACG
This sequence comes from Ridgeia piscesae, assembly GCA_025642075.2. Lineage (NCBI taxonomy): Eukaryota > Metazoa > Annelida > Polychaeta > Sabellida > Siboglinidae > Ridgeia > Ridgeia piscesae. The sequence goes on from JAODUO010002054.1 coordinate 42,128, forward strand.
TGCATTTAGCATTCCTTATTTATATTCAACAAGATATCAGATTTAACTGCCAAAGTAATTATTTCATTGGTAGATGTAATGGCCAAATGTTGTGTCAATGATATAAACAGATGTATGCACTTTATTTTAAAATGATTGGCTATTATTTAAACTGTTCAACATTATATTCTGGCATGAAAGAACAAACTCTTGAAAGGACTAACCAGTCTAGACCTGACAGTGTTATTGTTCCTAGTCTCTCTTCCCCAGTCTAGACCTGACAGTGTTATTGTTCCTATAGTCTCTCTTCCCCAGTCTAGACCTGACAGTGTTATTGTTCCTACAGTCTCTCTTCCCCAGTCTAGACCTGACAGTGTTATTGTTCCTATAGTCTCTCTTCCCCAGTCTAGACCTGACAGTGTTATTGTTCCTATAGTCTCTCTTCCCCAGTCTAGACCTGACAGTGTTAT
>JAODUO010002055.1:0-25000 GCA_025642075.2 Ridgeia piscesae
TTGAAATAAAGCCTTCCGCTATTGTATCCAACACAGGTTTCCATAATCCGTCTTCATAAACTAAGAAACTCTCCGTTAACTATAATGGTGAGCGATAATAAACTACAACAACAATTAAATACGTAATTTATCCAGCTTGGCCACCGTATGCAAGTGGTTCTACATAATGTATAATTATGAGTTAAAACGCTTTGAATGGCAAAGCTTGTCAAAACCTGAATAACTGCCTGCTGTACAGAAATTTAACAAGCAGTGCAGCCGTTAATTGGGCATGCCATACAGAAATGGTTAAGCCTGCAGAGTACACATCCATCTTAGAGATGAGTTGGAAGATGTTCACGATCTCTTGACAGACATCGCTAGTGTCTTCTCTTCCTTCCATTGCTCATTGCGTTTCTGACGACGAGCCTTGTACTTAATCGGTTTCAGTTTGTTTCATACAGATATTTAATTCTTTCTGAATATCCTCTCTTGGTAGATGTCACGGTAGGTGTCAGTGTTCTTGTCTGTGCCCGTGTGTGCTTGTAAAGGGACGCCACTGTACAAAACAGAAGGACCTGCAACACAGATCGGTGACCAACATGCATAAATCAGCATGTATAGAAAAAAAACTATTTTTCAAGGGATTCCGTTGTGTTGCTGTATAATGCTACATTGGTGTTGACACAATCGGCAAAAGACAATGCAGATATTCTGTTGGTGTACGTGGAAGATCCGCATCCCAAGGTGAAATAAACAGCTGTGAACCACCATAATGGGCCCCCGAGCACTACCCCAGGAGAGTAGTAAACAATTCTGGTCAGCCTATAAACACTGCATACAGAATTTCTTGTGAGGATTCGGTTAAATTGAGTGAAAGACTTCTTCTTATTTGTTAATAGGAACACCTGATGCATTATGAAACTTGAGCCATTTATGAGCGTGGAAACTATGGGCGACTATGATTCAGCAACCTGAATTACACACGTACTCCCAACGTAGTGTCTGGTTTGAGTCGTTTTTTCAACGCATGTAATCCTACGGGATATTACAAATGTCAGGAGGAAATATTGTAATCCACCTGGTGGCGCTCATGTGCTATCTTGTAAAGAAAAGAATAATTTATTTTTCATGATATCTGCGTGTTTACCAAATAAATGAATACATTTTCCAGTACTAAAATGTTAACCTAAACATAATAATATATGATTTAAGAACACATTTAGCCTGGTTTAACACAAATAATTATTAGCGGTTTTTTTTAACTTTACATTTGGTGACACCACATTTTAGTGCGGCAACTTCTACATATGTAGTAAACCTTTACGGCTTATTCTTTACTCTGGTTTCTCTTCAGCCCACGCATAAATCTTTCGCCTTTTACTAAAGATTTCCTGGAGAGGAACATTACAATGAGTCTATAGACAATTTTTTCATCCCTGGTTATTAGGGAACAAATAAAAAAATTCATTTAACCACCTGCCTTATTTGAGCAGTGTATGTGCAGCAAAGGGACAACCTGATTTCAAGTAGATTGTAGGAGCAAGTATGCATTTTGTATTAGGGATGTTATAATTTTAGGAAATACAATAATCAGGAGTTAATGACTGTTGCGCTGTTTCATGCTATAACTTTTACATGTTGACATTATGTCAGAAATCTGCCGCTGTCACCTTTATTTATTGTAACTTCACCAAAATCGTCGTACTTCGAAAGTATCATCATCTGATAATTTATTCCCAAAACATCAAATAAATATCTAAAATTATGATGCTAACATTGGTTGAAATAAGCCTTCCGCTATTTCCAACAAGTTCATAATCCTTTCTAACAGAACTCTCGTTTATAGAGCGAAATAAATCAACAATTTAATAGATTTACCGTTGCACATATCAATGGTTTATAATGTATAATTTAGTAAAAGCTTTGAATGGCAAATGAAAACCTGAATACTGCCGTTTACAAATTTCAAGTGAGCCGTAATGGATGCAGAAAGGTTACCTCAGTACTTCATTTAAGGAGTTGAAGTTCATTTTGAAGATGTAGTTTATTACCTTTCCATGCAAATACTTATGACACGAGCTTGTAATAACGTTCTTTGTCATCATATCTCTTCTAATAACTTTTAATGATAGTGAGTAATACTGCCCTGTACTTTATTAGTTGCCACGTACAAAAAGAGGCTTCACAAGTTACCAATATATTTTTCACAAACAAAAAAACTATTATAATGGATCGTGTGTGTGTAAATTAGCTTCGTTAATGGCAAAAGCAATGAATTCTGTTGGTAACTGGAAGATCCATCCAAGGTGAAATAAACAGTTGAACCCCATAATGGCACACACTACCCCAGAAGTAGTAAACAATTCTGTCAGCCTTAAACTGCATCAGAATTTCTTTAGATTGGTTAAATTAGTAAAACTTCTTCTATTGTTAAAGGAACCTGTCATATGAAACTTGGCCTTTGTGTGAAAATGGGCGACTAAATCAGAACCTAATTCACACGTACCAACGATTGGTTAGCTTTTTAACATTATCTAGGGATTCAAATGTCGGAGGAAATTTAAGTAATCACTGGTGCTTCATTGCTATTCTGTTTAAGAAAGAATAATTATTTTATATATTGCTGTTTACCAATATAATATTTCCAGTTGTCTACAGAAGACCTCAAGTGTGACACATGCATAAATAGCATTATAGAAAAAAAACTGGGCGTTTTGCTAATCGTATAATCTTTGAACCACATAATGTACCACCGGCACTACCCAGAGAAGAATATTTTCAGCTATAACTGTTACAAATAATGTAGATTCGTTAAATTATAACTATATATTGTTTAGAACACATTTATGATTACCATTTATAGGGATTGGACTAATTGAACAATTACACTCCAAGTAGTACTTTACGTTTTTTTACCTGTTCCTCGCCAAAAATCTTGCTTTTAAATCGTGGGACATTCATGAAAGAATTTTTTCTGCTCTGTGCAAAATAAAATTTTCAACAATGTTAATTAAATTATTGAAAGACAACCTGTTTAACAATTAGAAGTTTTTTATTGATTTTAATTTAGAAGTCAAATCACATTATACCTTCGCTCATTTACTTTTTTTCACCGCATATTTCGCAATAGCCGTGATATTCATAAAAATTTGTCGTCTCATGTAGTTATCACAAAACATAAAATTTATATGGATTTGTAAAAGTCACTATTCACATTTCAGATCTTTATAGATTTATGGTAAACTTTCATCTGAAGTGTTATCAACCCTTATTAATGTACTAAAATGTTAACTTAATCATAATAATATATGATTTAAGAACACATTTAGCCTGGTTTAACACAAATAATTATTAGCGGTTTTTTTTAACTTTACATTTGGTGACACCACATTTTAGTGCGGCAACTTCTACATATGTAGTAAACCTTTACGGCTTATTCTTTACTCTGGTTTCTCTTCAGCCCACGCATAAATCTTTCGCCTTTTACTAAAGATTTCCGTGGAGAGGAACATTACAATGAGTCTATAGACTATTTTTTCGATCCCTGGCTTCATGTCAGGGCAACAAATAAAAAAATTCCTTCTAACCACACTGCTCTATATTTGAGACAGTGTATGTGCAGCAAAGGTGACAACCTGATTTCAAGTCAGGATTGTAGGAGCAAGTATGCATTTTGTGATTAGGGATGTTATATATTTTAGGAAAGTACAATAATCAGCGAGTTAATGAGCTGCTCTGCTGCTCCAGTTTCATGCTATAACTTTTATCATCGCTTGCATCAGTGTATCGATCAGAAATACTGCCGCTGTCACCTTTAGTTTAGTTGCTAACTTCACCAAAATCGTCGTAGCTTCGAAAGTCATCATCATCTGATATAGTTTATTCACCAAAACCATCAAATAAACTATCTAAAATATATGATGGCTAATCATTGGTTGAAATAAAGCCTTCCGCTATTGTATCCAACACAGGTTTCCATAATCCGTCTTCATAAACTAAGAAACTTTTCCGTTAACTATAATGGTGAGCGATAATAAACTACAACAACAATTAAATACGTAATTTATCCAGCTTGGCCACCGTATGCAAGTGGTTCTACATAATGTATAATTATGAGTTAAAACGCTTTGAATGGCAAAGCTTGTCAAAACCTGAATAACTGCCTGCTGTACAGAAATTTAACAAGCAGTGCAGCCGTTAATTGGGCATGCCATACAGAAATGGTTAAGCCTGCAGAGTAACATCCATCTTAGAGATGAGTTGGAAGATGTTCACGATCTCTTGACAGACATCGCTAGTGTCTTCTCTTCCTTCCATTGCTCATTGCGTTTCTGACGACGAGCCTTGTACTTAATCGGTTTCAGTTTGTTTCATACAGATATTTAATTCTTTCTGAATATCCTCTCTTGGTAGATGTCACGGTAGGTGTCAGTGTTCTTGTCTGTGCCCGTGTGTGCTTGTAAAGGGACGCCACTGTACAAAACAGAAGGACCTGCAACACAGATCGGTGACCAACATGCATAAATCAGCATGTATAGAAAAAAAACTATTTTTCAAGGGATTCCGTTGTGTTGCTGTATAATGCTACATTGGTGTTGACACAATCGGCAAAAGACAATGCAGATATTCTGTTGGTGTACGTGGAAGATCCGCATCCCAAGGTGAAATAAACAGCTGTGAACCACCATAATGGGCCCCCGAGCACTACCCCAGGAGAGTAGTAAACAATTCTGGTCAGCCTATAAACACTGCATACAGAATTTCTTGTGAGGATTCGGTTAAATTGAGTGAAAGACTTCTTCTTATTTGTTAATAGGAACACCTGATGCATTATGAAACTTGAGCCATTTATGAGCGTGGAAACTATGGGCGACTATGATTCAGCAACCTGAATTACACACGTACTCCCAACGTAGTGTCTGGTATGAGTCGTTTTTTTCAACGCATGTAATCCTACGGGATATTACAAATGTCAGGAGGAAATATTGTAATCCACCTGGTGGCGCTCATGTGCTATCTTGTAAAGAAAAGAATAATTTATTTTTCATGATATCTGCGTGTTTACCAAATAAATGAATACATTTTCCAGTACTAAAATGTTAACTTAATCATAATAATATATGATTTAAGAACACATTTAGCCTGGTTTAACACAAATAATTATTAGCGGTTTTTTTTTAACTTTACATTTGGTGACACCACATTTTAGTGCGGCAACTTCTACATATGTAGTAAACCTTTACGGCTTATTCTTTACTCTGGTTTCTCTTCAGCCCACGCATAAATCTTTCGCCTTTTACTAAAGATTTCCGTGGAGAGGAACATTACAATGAGTCTATAGACAATTTTTTCGATCCCTGGCTTCATGTCAGGGCAACAAATAAAAAAATTCATTCTAACCACACTGCTCTATATTTGAGACAGTGTATGTGCAGCAAAGGTGACAACCTGATTTCAAGTCAGGATTGTAGGAGCAAGTATGCATTTTGTGATTAGGGATGTTATATATTTTAGGAAAGTACAATAATCAGCGAGTTAATGAGCTGCTCTGCTGCTCCAGTTTCATGCTATAACTTTTATCATCGCTGGCATCAGTGTATCGATCAGAAATACTGCCGCTGTCACCTTTAGTTTAGTTGCTAACTTCACCAAAATCGTCGTAGCTTGGAAAGTCATCATCATCTGATATAGTTTATTCACCAAAACCATCAAATAAACTATCTAAAATATTTGATGGCAAATCATTGGTTTTCCATGATCCGTCTTCATAAACTAAGAAATTCTCCGTTAACTATAATGGTGAGCGATAATAAACTACAACAACAATTAGATATGAGTTAAAACGCTTTGAATGGCAAAGCTTGTTAAAACCTGAATAACTGCCTGCTGTACAGAAATTTAACAAGCAGTGCAGCCGTTAATTGGGCATGCCATACAGAAATGGTTAAGCCTGCAGAGTACACATCCATCTTAGAGATGAGTTGGAAGATGTTCACGAAAATGTCTTCTTAAAACATATTATTATGATTAAATTAACATTTTAGTACTGGAAAATGTATTCATTTATTTGGTAAACACGCAGATATCATGAAAAATAAATTATTCTTTTCTTTACAAGATAGCACATGAGCGCCACCAGGTGGATTACAATATTTCCTCCTGACATTTGTAATATCCCGTAGGATTACATGCGTTGAAAAAACGACTCAAACCAGACACTACGTTGGGAGTACGTGTGTAATTCAGGTTGCTGAATCATAGTCGCCCATAGTTTCCACGCTCATAAATGGCTCAAGTTTCATAATGCATCAGGTGTTCCTATTAACAAATAAGAAGAAGACTTTCACTCAATTTAACCGAATCCTAGATGGATATCTTTGATTATCTGGTTTCACTGGTAAATGATCTCATATAGTTTCTATGTTTATAATATTCATTAATGATCATTGTCGAGTTGTTTCGTTATACCTGATGTTCCTTTTTTAACAATAAGAAGACGTCTTTCACTCAATTTAACCGAATCCTCACAAGAAATTCTGTATGCAGTGTTTATAGGCTGACCAGAATTGTTTACTACTCTCCTGGGGTAGTGCTCGGGGGCCCATTATGGTGGTTCACAGCTGTTTATTTCACCTTGGGATGCGGATCTTCCACGTACACCAACAGAATATCTGCATTGTCTTTTGCCGATTGTGTCAACACCAATGTAGCATTATACAGCAACACAACGGAATCCCTTGAAAAATAGTTTTTTTTCTATACATGCTGATTTATGCATGTTGGTCACCGATCTGTGTTGCAGGTCCTTCTGTTTTGTACAGTGGCGTCCCTTTACAAGCACACACGGGCACAGACAAGAACACTGACACCTACCGTGACATCTACCAAGAGAGGATACTCAGAAAGAATTAAATATCTGTATGAAACAAACTGAAACCGATTAAGTACAAGGCTCGTCGTCAGAAACGCAATGAGCAATGGAAGGAAGAGAAGACACTAGCGATGTCTGTCAAGAGATCGTGAACATCTTCCAACTCATCTCTAAGATGGATGTGTACTCTGCAGGCTTAACCATTTCTGTATGGCATGCCCAATTAACGGCTGCACTGCTTGTTAAATTTCTGTACAGCAGGCAGTTATTCAGGTTTTGACAAGCTTTGCCATTCAAAGCGTTTTAACTCATAATTATACACTATGTAGAACCACTTGCATACGGTGGCCAAGCTGGATAAATTACGTATCTAATTGTTGTTGTAGTTTATTATCGCTCACCATTATAGTTAACGGAGAATTTCTTAGTTTATGAAGACGGATCATGGAAACCTGTGTTGGCTACAATAGCGGAAGGCTTTATTTCAACCAATGATTTGCCATCAAATATTTTAGATAGTTTATTTGATGGTTTTGGTGAATAAACTATATCAGATGATGATGACTTTCGAAGCTACGACGATTTTGGTGAAGTTAGCAACTAAACTAAAGGTGACAGCGGCAGTATTTCTGATCGAAACACTGATGCCAGCGATGATAAAAGTTATAGCATGAAACTGGAGCAGCAGAGCAGCTCATTAACTCGCTGATTATTGTACTTTCCTAAAATATATAACATCCCTAATCACAAAATGCATACTTGCTCCTACAATCCTGACTTGAAATCAGGTTGTCACCTTTGCTGCACATACACTGTCTCAAATATAGAGCAGTGTGGTTAGAATGAATGTTTTTATTTGTTGCCCTGACATGAAGCCAGGGATCGAAAAAATTGTCTATAGACTCATTGTAATGTTCCTCTCCACGGAAATCTTTAGTAAAAGGCGAAAGATTTATGCGTGGGCTGAAGAGAAACCAGAGTAAAGAATAAGCCGTAAAGGTTTACTACATATGTAGAAGTTGCCGCACTAAAATGTGGTGTCACCAAATGTAAAGTTAAAAAAAACCGCTAATAATTATTTGTGTTAAACCAGGCTAAATGTGTTCTTAAATCATATATTATTATGATTAAGTTAACATTTTAGTACTGGAAAATGTATTCATTTATTTGGTAAACACGCAGATATCATGAAAAATAAATTATTCTTTTCTTTACAAGATAGCACATGAGCGCCACCAGGTGGATTACAATATTTCCTCCTGACATTTGTAATATCCCGTAGGATTACATGCGTTGAAAAAAACGACTCATACCAGACACTACGTTGGGAGTACGTGTGTAATTCAGGTTGCTGAATAATAGTCGCCCATAGTTTCCACGCTCATAAATGGCTCAAGTTTCATAATGCATCAGGTGTTCCTATTAACAAATAAGAAGAAGTCTTTCACTCAATTTAACCGAATCCTCACAAGAAATTCTGTATGCAGTGTTTATAGGCTGACCAGAATTGTTTACTACTCTCCTGGGGTAGTGCTCGGGGGCCCATTATGGTGGTTCACAGCTGTTTATTTCACATTGGGATGCGGATCTTCCACGTACACCAACAGAATATCTGCATTGTCTTTTGCCGATTGTGTCAACACCAATGTAGCATTATACAGCAACACAACGGAATCCCTTGAAAAATAGTTTTTTTTCTATACATGCTGATTTATGCATGTTGGTCACCGATCTGTGTTGCAGGTCCTTCTGGTTTGTACAGTGGCGTCCTTTTACAAGCACACACGGGCACAGACAAGAACACTGACACCTACCGTGACATCTACCAAGAGAGGATGCTCAGAAAGAATTAAATATCTGTATGAAACAAACTGAAACCGATTAAGTACAAGGCTCGTCGTCAGAAACGCAATGAGCAATGGAAGGAAGAGAAGACACTAGCGATGTCTGTCAAGAGATCGTGAACATCTTCCAACTCATCTCTAAGATGGATGTATACTCTGCAGGCTTAACCATTTCTGTATGGCATGCCCAATTAACGGCTGCACTGCTTGTTAAATTTCTGTACAGCAGGCAGTTATTCAGGTTTTGACAAGCTTTGCCATTCAAAGCGTTTTAACTCATAATTATACACTATGTAGAACCACTTGCATACGGTGGCCAAGCTGGATAAATTACGTATCTAATTGTTGTTGTAGTTTATTATCGCTCACCATTATAGTTAACGGAGAATTTCTTAGTTTATGAAGACGGATCATGGAAACCTGAGTTGGATACAATAGCGGAAGGCTTTATTTCAACCAATGATTTGCCATCATATATTTTAGATAGTTTATTTGATGGTTTTGGTGAATAAACTATATCAGATGATGATGACTTTCGAAGCTACGACGATTTTGGTGAAGTTAGCAACTAAACTAAAGGTGACAGCGGCAGTATTTCTGATCGAAACACTGATGCCAGCGATGATAAAAGTTATAGCATGAAACTGGAGCAGCAGAGCAGCTCATTAACTCGCTGATTATTGTACTTTCCTAAAATATATAACATCCCTAATCACAAAATGCATACTTGCTCCTACAATCCTGACTTGAAATCAGGTTGTCACCTTTGCTGCACATACACTGTCTCAAATATAGAGCAGTGTGGTTAGAATGAATGTTTTTATTTGTTGCCCTGACATGAAGCCAGGGATCGAAAAAATTGTCTATAGACTCATTGTAATGTTCCTCTCCACGGAAATCTTTAGTAAAAGGCGAAAGATTTATGCGTGGGCTGAAGAGAAACCAGAGTAAAGAATAAGCCGTAAAGGTTTACTACATATGTAGAAGTTGCCGCACTAAAATGTGGTGTCACCAAATGTAAAGTTAAAAAAAACCGCTAATAATTATTTGTGTTAAACCAGGCTAAATGTGTTCTTAAAACATATTATTATGATTATTAGGTTAACATTTTAGTACTGGAAAATGTATTCATTTATTTGGTAAACACGCAGATATCATGAAAAATAAATTATTCTTTTCTTTACAAGATAGCACATGAGCGCCACCAGGTGGATTACAATATTTCCTCCTGACATTTGTAATATCCCGTAGGATTACATGCGTTGAAAAAACGACTCAAACCAGACACTACGTTGGGAGTACGTGTGTAATTCAGGTTGCTGAATCATAGTCGCCCATAGTTTCCACGCTCATAAATGGCTCAAGTTTCATAATGCATCAGGTGTTCCTATTAACAAATAAGAAGAAGTCTTTCACTCAATTTAACCGAATCCTCACAAGAAATTCTGTATGCAGTGTTTATAGGCTGACCAGAATTGTTTACTACTCTCCTGGGGTAGTGCTCGGGGGCCCATTATGGTGGTTCACAGCTGTTTATTTCACATTGGGATGCGGATCTTCCACGTACACCAACAGAATATCTGCATTGTCTTTTGCCGATTGTGTCAACACCAATGTAGCATTATACAGCAACACAACGGAATCCCTTGAAAAATAGTTTTTTTTCTATACATGCTGATTTATGCATGTTGGTCACCGATCTGTGTTGCAGGTCCTTCTGGTTTGTACAGTGGCGTCCTTTTACAAGCACACACGGGCACAGACAAGAACACTGACACCTACCGTGACATCTACCAAGAGAGGATGCTCAGAAAGAATTAAATATCTGTATGAAACAAGCTTTGCCATTCAAAGCGTTTTAACTCATAATTATACACTATGTAGAACCACTTGCATACGGTGGCCAAGCTGGATAAATTACGTATCTAATTGTTGTTGTAGTTTATTATCGCTCACCATTATAGTTAACGGAGAATTTCTTAGTTTATGAAGACGGATCATGGAAACCTGTGTTGGCTACAATAGCGGAAGGCTTTATTTCAACCAATGATTTGCCATCAAATATTTTAGATAGTTTATTTGATGGTTTTGGTGAATAAACTATATCAGATGATGATGACTTTCGAAGCTACGACGATTTTGGTGAAGTTAGCAACTAAACTAAAGGTGACAGCGGCAGTATTTCTGATCGATACACTGATGCCAGCGATGATAAAAGTTATAGCATGAAACTGGAGCAGCAGAGCAGCTCATTAACTCGCTGATTATTGTACTTTCCTAAAATATATAACATCCCTAATCACAAAATGCATACTTGCTCCTACAATCCTGACTTGAAATCAGGTTGTCACCTTTGCTGCACATACACTGTCTCAAATATAGAGCAGTGTGGTTAGAATGAATTTTTTTATTTGTTGCCCTGACATGAAGCCAGGGATCGAAAAAATAGTCTATAGACTCATTGTAATGTTCCTCTCCACGGAAATCTTTAGTAAAAGGCGAAAGATTTATGCGTGGGCTGAAGAGAAACCAGAGTAAAGAATAAGCCGTAAAGGTTTACTACATATGTAGAAGTTGCCGCACTAAAATGTGGTGTCACCAAATGTAAAGTTTAAAAAAAACCGCTAATAATTATTTGTGTTAAACCAGGCTAAATGTGTTCTTAAATCATATATTATTATGATTAAGTTAATATTTTAGTACTGGAAAATGTATTCATTTATTTGGTAAACACGGAGATATCATGAAAAGTAAATTATTCTTTTCTTTACAAGATAGCACATGAGCGCCACCAGGTGGATTACAATATTTCCTCCTGACATTTGTAATATCCCGTAGGATTACATGCGCTGAAAAAAATGACTCAAGCCAGACACTACGTTGGGAGTACGTGTGTAATTCAGGTTGCTGAATCAAAGTCGCCCATAGTGTCCACGCTCACAAATGGCTCAAGTTTCATAATGCATCAGGTGTTCCTATTAACAATTAAAAACACATCTTTCTAGGCTAAAAATGACAAAAACAACTAAGCATAGATGGATATCTTGGATTATCTGGTTCCCCTGGTAAATGATCTCATATAGTTTCTATGTTTATAATATTCATTAATGATCATTGTCGAGTTGTTTCGTTATACCTGATGTTCCTTTTTTAACAATAAGAAGACGTCTTTCACTCAATTTAACCGAATCCTCACAAGAAATTCTGTATGCAGTGTTTATAGGCTGACCAGAATTGTTTACTACTCTCCTGGGGTAGTGCTCGGGGGCCCATTATGGTGGTTCACAGCTGTTTATTTCACCTTGGGATGCGGATCTTCCACGTACACCAACAGAATATCTGCATTGTCTTTTGCCGATTGTGTCAACACCAATGTAGCATTATACAGCAACACAACGGAATCCCTTGAAAAATAGTTTTTTTTCTATACATGCTGATTTATGCATGTTGGTCACCGATCTGTGTTGCAGGTCCTTCTGTTTTGTACAGTGGCGTCCCTTTACAAGCACACACGGGCACAGACAAGAACACTGACACCTACCGTGACATCTACCAAGAGAGGATATTCAGAAAGAATTAAATATCTGTATGAAACAAACTGAAACCGATTAAGTACAAGGCTCGTCGTCAGAAACGCAATGAGCAATGGAAGGAAGAGAAGACACTAGCGATGTCTGTCAAGAGATCGTGAACATCTTCCAACTCATCTCTAAGATGGATGTGTACTCTGCAGGCTTAACCATTTCTGTATGGCATGCCCAATTAACGGCTGCACTGCTTGTTAAATTTCTGTACAGCAGGCAGTTATTCAGGTTTTGACAAGCTTTGCCATTCAAAGCGTTTTAACTCATAATTATACACTATGTAGAACCACTTGCATACGGTGGCCAAGCTGGATAAATTACGTATCTAATTGTTGTTGTAGTTTATTATCGCTCACCATTATAGTTAACGGAGAATTTCTTAGTTTATGAAGACGGATCATGGAAACCTGAGTTGGATACAATAGCGGAAGGCTTTATTTCAACCAATGATTTGCCATCATATATTTTAGATAGTTTATTTGATGGCTTTGGTGAATAAACTATATCAGATGATGATGACTTTCGAAGCTACGACGATTTTGGTGAAGTTAGCAACTAAATTAAAGGTGACAGCGGCAGTATTTCTGATCGATACACTGGTGCCAGCGATGATAAAAGTTATAGCATGAAACTGGAGCAGCAGAGCAGCTCATTAACTCGCTGATTATTGTACTTTCCTAAAATATATAACATCCCTAATCACAAAATGCATACTTGCTCCTACAATCCTGACTTGAAATCAGGTTGTCACCTTTGCTGCACATACACTGTCTCAAATATAGAGCAGTGTGGTTAGAAGGAATTTTTTTATTTGTTGCCCTGACATGAAGCCAGGGATCGAAAAAATTGTCTATAGACTCATTGTAATGTTCCTCTCCACGGAAATCTTTAGTAAAAGGCGAAAGATTTATGCGTGGGTTGAAGAAAAAACTGAGTTATTACCAAGCTGTAAAGGTTTACTACATATATTGAAGTTACCATTCTAAAATGTGGTGTTATCAAACTTTAGTTAAACAAAACCGCAAATAATTCTTTTTGTTAAAGAAGGCACAATTTGTTCATTATTCATATATTGTTATTAAGTGAAAGATGAGACTCAATCAACTTAGAAGGTTGTATGTTTTTAAATGTATAATACATGATAATAATAGTTTAGTTGTATTGATACAGCACCCACAATCAGATTCCTCTCAGATGCTTGGACTTGACACACAATTGTCTTGGACTTGGCAAGTACATTTTATACTTCCATTAAATATTTGCCTCTTATAAACTCAAGGATTGATACAATGAAAATTACTGTATTTCTACTGTTATGTTTTTCTTTCTCATGGCACGAAACATAAATGGTACAAAAATGTAGTTGCAATGAAAACGACTTTATTTTTTATTATTGTTTTGCACAAAACTTCATAACTTGAGCCATAACTTGTGACACATGACTACCTGTTTATTGGTTGCAGGGTTGTGTGATCATGCCTCCTCTATACCAGGTAAATAATGCCTTGCTCATTTCTGGGGTAGCATAAGAGGCAATGGATCTGAAGACATTATACTTACAAGTTTTGTATTTAGTTACTAGCAAAGAGTTTGATGTCGTCTGGCATATATCTATGCTGTGAATGCTACATTGGCACGGAATACAAATCTTGTGTCACCGTACAGTAATGTATGGTAAGCTCACTGATGATGATGAGGTGCAAGGTGTGTGTCAAGGTGGTATCCCGTCCACGGAAATCTTCAAGTGTGGTCTAAATTGGAAGGTATCTGTGAGATAGATCAACCTGTGAGCCTGCAGGACTGGCCACTGTGTATCATTGAGATCTGACTGGTCAGGTTTTGGCCTTACATATCTGTTGGCCACTCACACGTGTGTTCAGTGAGACCAGAAATATGTGAACATCTCAAAAGGTAACGCAAAATGCCAGTAGTTTATGCATTGATTTCAACAATGTAAAAACTGAATAATATTGATGGTTTTGTGTTTTCATTGTGAAGCATAAATGAAGCGTGTTCAATGTACTATACTTGACTAAACATTTCAAGAGTACTTTGTATTTATACCTGACTTTTTTACTGAGTACTTACATTTGCCTATGTTTTAGACAAGTTTTTGTACTTAGAAAACCCTATATTTAACAACTTTTCCATTTGAATATTTCAATAAATGCAAGGAATGTGTGTCAGCCATTTATCAGAAGAATGAAATCTTTGTATTTGTTGCCCTGACGTGAAGCCAGAGCTCGAAAAATTATTCTATAGACTCATTGTAATGTTCCTCTCCACGGAAATCTTTAGTAAAAGGCGAAAGATTTATGCGTGGGCTGAAGAGAAACCAGAGTGAATATTAAGCCGTAAAGGTTTACAATATACACGGAAGTCACCATGCTACAATATGGTATTACTGTATGCTACACTTACTCAAATGGAAAGGATAATAATTATTCTGCTTCATGCACCTTATATATCTTTGCATATTCTACACTACTGTAAATACAGATATATTTTATTACTGAACAATGAACTATTTTTATAGCATACCGGTAGACGTTGATACCATGAAATAATAATTTTCTATGACAACATATTATGTGGACGCCACCTGGTGGATAACAAGAGTATGACTCCAGACTGACGCCATGTCATATTGTTTTGTTTCAGGTCGTAATAATCGAACTGTTCCAAAATAGCGTGTTTCAGTTATATTGTCCGAAGGATTATTACAAGCAGAAGCAGTGGAACACTTTGCCGGTGACAATGATCACGGAAATCATGAATTTTAATCGATTATTATGGTGGTTGCCATGGCAATAGTGACAAATACTTGTGTTTGGCGATCTTGACTAATAATGACGAGTGCCAGTTTTTGCGCAGTACAACACATGTTAAGTTTTGGAAATGCCAATGTGGGAGATGTATATACGTAAATCGGAGGGTCTTGGGGAAAACGGTATTTTATACGTAAATCTTGGAAAATCGGGCTGTTATACGTAAATTAGGTTTTTACCCATAAATGCAAATAATATAATATAAAAAGGAACACATTCCACTGATTAAGATTTTGATATAGCCCAAGGGGGTAGATGTTGTTATATGAATTAACTTACTTTGGAGCAAAACATTCTTGGAGCCATATATGAACAATATATTCAATATTACCATAGATGTTTTATTATCACTAGTCGCAATACCACAAATATAATAAATTCACATCTAATATAAAATATGTGTTGCTGTTTGGCCCTCGTGAATTAAAACGAAAGCTTGGCTTTGGTCATAGATCAATAAATATTATAATGTTCAGTAATCTACTTACTGTTTTCTAGGTATTGCCCTAACATTGGCATATTTGTTCAACTTATCATATATTGCAAAGAATGCCTTGCATCTACATATTGTATTACACAACTAACATAATCTTTACATGTAAAACTTGAATATTGAATTCATTAGTTGTGAGATGGACTGAGCCATGGTGATAAAGGCACGACTGGAGATATTTAAATAAGCATTCTTTCGTCTGTTAAGAATGTTTTTTATTTACATGTCAAATGTACTCTAATAGTAAAGCGCTTAGCAAAAGTACATACATTTACAAACATGCACATGTAGTGAAGATGTATGGATGGACATTATTTGTATAGATGTAAACGGATTGCACTTGGTTCTACAAGAATGGAACGTACACAATGGGCGATAATAGGGTATCGAAGCGGCTCCATAAAGCTAATAAACAATGTCAGCGACAGGCAAGGTGTAGACCTTGTACTTAGATATTTATTAGACTGTTTTTAATGTTCAGTCATCACAGTAAGACGTGATTTAAATCATTCCAATTCAGGTCATTGTTCAAATGGTTTTCTGCTGGCGAGCAATCGGCAGTGTCTGTGAGCATTAGCTCTGTCTCAGACTCGATTGCAATTAGTTAACTGGCATTGCCATTGTGAGGCAGAACAACACCTGAGACAACACCCAGCCAGAAATGAACCAATTATCTGCACCCAGTTAGGTAAATTAGGTACAATTTGTTTGTTTTGGGTGGACATTATTTGAAAAAAAAAAGCCTAAAGCTCCCGCAATTTGTTTCACTTACGTTTTGATGAAATTGCGGGAGATTGGTTCTCCCCCGGGGAGTTTACTAAAAGGGGGAGTCTCCCCCGAACATTTAACTATTTGGGGCCCAAACGTATACAAAATGTTTATGATTATGTGCATTTAGACAACTTTCAGATATAAGTGCTTATCGAAACCACAACGTACAGCAATGTAAAATGCAAATCCCGTTAAAAACACATACGGCCTAACATCGTGTCTGTTATCTGCACTACATAAATCGCTATGTGTCTATGATAGTGTGATCAACTCAATATTAAATCGGACATTTAAGATAAGAAACGTATAACACAAGATATTTATGAACTGATTTTCCTAGTATTTATCAGTCGGAAGCTACAACTGTCATCCATCGTTAGACGTTAGAATATTATTCTTGTGTCCAGTCCCCAATTCGTCTCGCTTAGTCCCCAATAAGCTCCAGTCGCGCGGAGTCACGCCATGAACATGTATCGTGACCCACTTATAGAAAATTTCATAAAATAATCACTACCACCGGAACTAAATTAGTTCATGAGATATTGTCACTGACAGTGACCTGTCCTGTGTGTGTGCGCGTGTGTGCGTGCGCGCGTGCGTGTATGTGAAATGCTCATAATTGATAAATTGTATTTATTTATAACTAAACAACATTTAAGCTCAAATTTCGGAATCTTGCTTATCTTAATACCCTATAAAGGCTTCCATCAAGCCAATTCATTCAAAAATTGGAGATATGTGGTCCGCAACCACTGCCCTGGTTGTGTTCGCTCGGAATCACCCAAGATCGAATGCGCATATGTTGCAAATGCCATGCAATATCAGTCAATGACAATGTCATGGCGCATATATTATAAACGTGGTCCTTGTGTCCCACATTAATATACAAAGTTCATATTTATACCATATGAAAGACAAGATCCTAGCGTCATGGAGACCAGACCAAATTTGAATACCCAGTCTGCCGCCTCGTGCCAGGAAACAATATATATTGTCCCGGAAAAGGTTATTGTCCTGTGTTATGTGACCTTGTGTGCTTGCGTTTGCGTGCGTTTGTTCGTGAGTGCGTGTGTACGTACTATTGTACGTTGGAATGGCATATCCATAGAATACTTTATAGGCGTTTATCTCTAAGGGGTCAATTGTCGACAATATTGACGTTAAGCAATGCGTCAGAAGGCAGACCTAAAAAATAAAATATCCTGCAATAAATAATCACTGTTCTCGGAAACATGACATCATGTTATGTCTGCGTGCGCGCGTTTCGTGCTTGCGTGCATGTGTGATGTGCAGGATTGATTTGTATTCTTGTAAACCACGCATTGTATATCTTCGTGCGAGTCTGGGGCATGCGTGTTAGTAGTATAGTATGGGTAAATCAAGGGATGGAGGAGGGGAGGAGGGATGAGGTCAAAGGTCAAGTGAAAACATATATATTAATGTTAAATATTTTTTCGATGGTGTATAAATCTGACAACTTAAAACCTGTAAATTCCTTCATGGGAGGGGCACCAGGTGAAGGTTGTTTATACATTGTATATAATACTTTAACGTGGGTTTATAAATGAAACATGTCAGCTCCCCGACTAAGTGCTAGAGCACGGAAAAAACACAAAATGTCGCTGTAAGAGGGTTTACCGTAGAAAACAATAAGTAGATTACTGAACATTATAATATTTATTGATCTATGACCAATGCCAAGCCTTCTTTTTAATTCACGAGGGCCAAACAGCAACACATATTTTTTATATTAGATGTGAATTTATTATATTTGTGGTATTGTGACTAGTGATAATAAAACATCTATGGTAATATTGAATATATTGTTCATATATGGCTCCAAGAATGGTTTACTCCAAAGTAAGTTAATTCATATAACAACATCTACCCCCTTGGGCTATGTCAAAATCTTAATCAGTGGAATTTGTTCCTTTTTATATTATATTATTTGCATTTATGGGTAAAAACCTAATTTACGTATAATAGCCCGATTTTCCAAGATTTAAGTATAAAATACCGTTTTCCCCAAGACCCAAATTTACGTATATAAATCTCCCACATTGGCATTTCCAAAACTTAACATGTGCAAAAACTGGCACTCTTTATTATTAGTCAAGATCGCCAAACACAAGTACTTGCCACTATTGCCATGGCAACCACCATAATAATCGATTAAAATTCATGATTTCCGTGATCATTGTCACCGGCAAAGTGTTCCACTACTTCTGCTTGTAATAATCCTTCGGACAATATAACTGAAACACGCTATTTTGGAACAGTTCGATTATTACGACCTAAAACAAAACAATATGACAAGGTGTCAGTCTGGAGTCATACTCTTGTTATCCACCAGGTGGCGTCCACATAATATGTTGTCATAGAAAATTATTATTTCATGGTATCAACGTCTACCGGTATGCTATAAAAATAGTTCATTGTTCAGTAATAAAATATATCTGTATTTACAGTAGTGTAGAATATGCAAAGATATACAAGGTGCATTAAGCAAAATAATTATTATGCTTTCCATTTGAGTAAGTGTAGCATACAGTAATACCATATTGTAGCATGGTGACTTCCGTGTATAGTGTAAACATGTAAGCGTTTATCTTTACTCTGGTTTCTCTTCAGCCCACGCATAAATCTTTCGCCTTTTACTAAAGATTTCCGTGGAGAGGAACATTACAATGAGTCTATAGAATAATTTTTCGAGCCCTGGCTTCACGTCAGGGCAACAAATACAAAGATTTCATTCTTCCGGTAAATGACTGACACACATTTCTTGCATTTACGACCTTACACAGTGAGTGTATTTTTGATAAATGTACTTTTCAGGTACATACTGTATTGCAATATAAATTGTTTCCCATTTATGCATGTACTTTACACTGGCAAATGATGAGTGTAATGTTCAGGTGCTACTGTGGAGGTGTACGTGGTAATAATTATAATATACCAGTTGCTTACAATATAAATAATATACTCATGTACTGATAATGTTTTTTTAAATTTAATATGACTTCATATATAATAATAATAATATTTCATGAACAGTAATTACAAAGAAATTATGCGTCCATAATTCTTACAAGTTGACACCATCTCTGCTAGGTTTTATTTGTAAGTTCAACTTCCGTGTGTCTTCCTTTTCATGGCCCCTCGCCACTGGTGTGTCTTCCAATGCGTGTCTTTGTCTTAGCGGCTGGAATCTATATCCAGATACTTCTGAATCCGTTTTTCGGACGAAGATTTAGATAATCCATAACAATCACGCCATTTTATCTTTCTCTGCGCAGAGCGCCTCTAGACGGATTTATGAATAACTAATACGCAGGGAATCTGTGGAGCCTAACCGTCGTGACGTCATTCTTCGTCTACAATGGCGTAGCTCATAGTATTTCGATGGCTGGGTGTTCAAAAACATGTTTCTGGTAAACCGTTGGCGTTAAAAAATTGAGTATATGTGGAAATTATTACTTTATATTAACTCTATTAGGTGTACGCTACGAAACCGTTGCCTTTTTGCCTTTAAAACAATAGGGGATCTGAAAAGCTTAATTGAACAACCATTGCCCAAACATAAAAACATACCATTTACAGGTTTTACAGGATAGGATGTATGAGAGGATGAAGTCATGGTATATATATATATATATATATATATATATATATATATATATATATATATATATATATATATATATATATATATATATATATATATATATATATATATATATATATAATATATATTTAGTCACTGGATGATAGTCAAATATGTAAATATCATTAATATATATATATATATATATATATATATATTAATGATTTTCAACTGACACATGATTGGACTAATAGTCCACTCATATGTATATATATATATATATATATATATATATATATATATATATATATATATATATATATATGCATGTATATATATATATATATATATATATATATATATATATATATATATATATATATATATATATATATATATATATATATATATATATATGACTGCACATGAGTGGACTATTGGTGTCACTGGATGCTGCATTAGTCCATCAGTTAATATCATTAAATATAATATATATATATATATATATATATATATATATATATATATATATATATATATATTAATGATTTTCAACTGACATGATTGGACTAATAGTCCACTCATATTATATATATATATATATATATATATATATATATATATATATATATATATATATATATGCATGTATATTATATATATGCATGTATATATATATATATCATGTATATATATTATATATATATATATATATATATATATATATATATGACTGCACATGAGTGGACTATTGGTGTCACTGGATGCTTTGCAGCGAAGTCCGTGGAAATATCATTAATATATATATATATATATATATATATATATATATATATAATGATATTGAATGAATTCACGCTCGTGAGTCAATAATAGTAAGTCATATATATATATATATATATATATATATATATATATATATATATATATATATACCATGACTTCATATATACATATATGGGTGCAGCACATTACTCCATGCTACCATCACTCAGCTTTCTAGTTCCTGATTTTTAATCAATGCAACATTTGAATTTTGTTTAACTTGCTTCGTTAATATATATATATATATATATATATATATATATATATATATATATATATATATATATAACGAAACCGACCATTTTGGACCAATCTTCCGACTATTTTGGACCATATTGACATTTTGGACCCGGTGCTCGGGTCCAAAAAAGTCAAAGCCTTTCATAATTAGGAAAAACATATTTGGTGTGTTTTAATCATATGTATACGTGGCATACTTCTTCGTAATGTTGAAAATAAGTCGTTTTCCTTAAAACGTTGTTTATTTTGACAGTAATGCAGAGTTAAATATTTTCGTTTTTTTGCGTCCCAACCATTTTGGACCCGGTCTAAAACACCTCCAATTGCATTGTTTTGGCGTATATGTTAATCCCAACTTTTGTATGAAGTATCTTGTATTAACTGTCTATGTAGTGTTCAAGTTTAATAGTATTCCACGCAGAAATAAAAAAGTTAGCAATATGATATAAAATATATTTTCCCCATCGACATCGCTGTTGTACGTGACCTTGACCCTGGGCGGAGTTTCTCGCCACATTCTTTCACGGACGTCGGCGTTATCATGGTGCGAATTTGTCTGTGTTTCCGAAGAGCGGCGATTCCTCGTTAAATATTTCAGCATTAGGGTCAGGTAAATATGATTTTTATTAAAAATAAGAAAGCTTGGTTTTTATTTGTTGTTGTTTGTACAGCGAGCAAGGCAGAGCGCGTGAATGAGCTAATCAGAGTCGAGCTTATATCGAGGTTTGGCTCTGCCACTGGTAACTCGCTGTAAGTGTAAACAGAACATTTATTTTGCTCTGTTCGTTTTTTACTTTAAGTATAACATACAGTGATGATTTAGTTAACTATCATACATGGGATTGACAAGCATCTTCAGGTATGTATAGGAATTCCTTATATACTCAAAAAATGTTGAATAAATGGTGTAAACAGACAGACGATGTTACGTGAAGTTGTAGTATTTTGTCTGTACTGGGTCTGGGACCTAGTTGATATTGGCTTTTTATTGCTTGCTGCAAATGACACTGCCAGTCCCTTACGTAGTAATTTTTAACGTAAAATATAATCTTTATGGGTTGATAGTTTAATGTCATTGAAAATAGAGCCCATATTAAATCACATTGGCATTCTCTAATAATGTAGGCCAAACCTGGACTAAATAAAATTAAAATTTGGTACTTGTCTTGTGTGCTTTTCAAAATGTTTTCAAAAATACCTAGAAACCCACATAATCTAATGTATATCTCACACTTTATAACTATGTTTATTTAAATATATTTCAGGTACAGACATCATCAAAAGAGGAGTAGTCCCCCAAAAAAAAATTCATGACAATCGATATACAGAATCATTGGCCACCACTGGATCTGAACTGCAGTCACAAACAACACTGCCACGGAGCTCGTCAGCTCAGAAGCCCAGTGTTCTACAGCCTGAACCAGCCGTTGGTGATGAGCCACTGAGTGGATATCGGTTATTTGACATTCGTCCACTGGTGAAGTTTGTCGAACAGTTTCCGTGTCCCACATGTCAGCACAGTGGGTATGATGTAACAGAGTTTGGCGCAGTACTTTTTTACATGCAGGGCATGTGGTGCTATCATGAACTTGAAAAACACTTATGGTGAAAACATTAACTTGCATCTCAAGCAGGGTGCTGCCATGAAAGCAGGTTTCTGTGGCATTGACTAAAACAGTTGATGTCAGCTGAAAAGCAAGTAAAAGAAGCAGCCAAGACAGGTAGAAAGAGGAGGCAGGTTATACAGGCTGGTACAAGCACTAGCTGATGGTAGCTGTGAAACTGGAGCTTTCTAAGTGAAATAGCCTTGTCAGTAGATATGTAGTAAAAGATGTACCAAGGATTTAAACACTGTTTTCTCCATTTTTAGCCATGCATGTCAACATATGACAAGATATCTAGAAAGGTTGTTGACTGATGTTGATGAAAATTGACATAGTGTTGAAGCTACATAAGATAATTATTTTAAATATTTGTCTGATCTTGTTTCTTTTAGTTCAGATTAAAATATAATGTATTGGCATCATACTATCAAAATATCAACTTATTCAGTAATAACAACGAAATTGTGTTTAAAAAAAAGTTATTATATTTATCTTTGGTGGCCATTTTTTAGTCATGTGACTTGTCATAATTGGGTTATTCTATTTTTTGCTTCCGATATATCATTATGCTTCTTTGTCACAAATTTGACATCTTTATGACTTATAACAAGAAAAATACAGTTATACCTGACCTTAGGTCGTTTGAGTCGGCATTGTGCCATGTAGTATATGTACACATACTCACATAGAGTAGGACTTAATTCAAGGAGATAATTGTATAACCATTATCAAATTGTGTAAATTATATCTTAATCTGCATCGGAACAGCTTGACAGCTGAAGAAAAAAATTATGTTTTTTTCCGACTGGTATTTCAAACAATACACACATACCATGCATTCTTGTCAAACAACTCAGGAACAATAACAAAATAAAAATCACAGCAAACATGGTAGTAGAGTATATAATTTATAATACGGGTTAGGGTCTGGAGAGTCCTAAAACCGTGCTAGTTACTACTGAGGAGCCACCTTTTTTAGAAACTTAATTTACAAAATCATCATATAAAAAAATTTTTTCCAGAAACAAAAAAAAAACATTATGAAGATGCCTTTGCACAGCACATGTTTGCAGTGTTGCAAATAGTCATACTGTGTAAAGTTAATAGGTGGTGAAATTTCATGTATTTAGATTTTGCTACATTTAGTGATACTTTTTGATTTTGAGCAATCATTTGTCTTAAAAGTTCTTCGTTTATTAAAGAATCTAAATTTTGGTTATGTATATTATAACTGAACATGTTTAGTGTACTTGATATGGTTGTATCGTCAGCATAAATGAGAAAGCTAAGCATTTTACTGGCTTGTGCAAAATCATTGATGTATAATAGTAGTCATATGATTAAACCTTGTGGTACACCTGTTGTTATTGATAGCATAATGGCCATATTTGATTTGATGTTGTTAATTTTCATGTATTGTTTATGATTTCTGGTTAGCTGCTGAATAAGTTAAGATTTGTTCCATGTACACCATCATATTTCAGTTTATCAAGTAAAATAATATGATCAGTGGTAACGAAGGACTTGGAAAGATCTAAACAAACATTAATAGGTTTTTCATCTTTATCCAGTTTGGTTATTATTCTATCTATTAATTTTAGTGCCACATATTGTGTTGAATGTTTCAGTCAGAAACTATACTGATGATCAAACAAAAGCGTAGAGTCATTAAATAAGATGATAATTGATCAAATATTTGTTCAAGTATTTTTGAAATAGCTGGTAGAAGTGGAATGGGCCTATAATCTTGGATCCGGGGATGGAGTGATTACCAAAAAATGTAATCGACTACGAATATGATTACTATGAAAATGCAAACGTACTCGAGTATGAGTACAATTACTTTAGAATGTATTCTTGATCACCGTAAAGGCGACCTTAAAGGAATCTCTTTGTTTCATTCTTTTTCTGTTGTTATGTCACTATCTAGTGTTCTAACTGATTACTGCTATCACTATCTGGTTGTGATTATCATTAATAATCAGACGACTTTCTCAGGTATTGAATGAATCATCTAATGTTAGATTGATAATTTACGTTTTCTGAATGTAATACAAATATGATCCATTTAAGAATTTCACATGTCCCTTTTTTAAAAATGTCAATGGCCTAGGTCCATTATAGCTACTTCCCATTACAGCTATATGTTTTCCCATTATAGCAACTCGTTAAGTTTAGCAGGCAAACTAGTCCCGTTACAACTACTTATTTGATTACACAATTCAGGAGGGGACAGCAAGAAGGAGCATTAACTATTTTAGATTAATGTAAGATTTTTAAATGAAATGTCTTAATGATGGACGCATTTTAAAGTCATAAGAATTATATATAAATGTAACTATCAGTTAATTGAA
>JAODUO010002055.1:30000-55718 GCA_025642075.2 Ridgeia piscesae
CACAAGGCAAAAGGAAAACTAGTCCTGTCTACGCTAGTTGTCTTACAGCGTCTGTCTGAACGTAGTTGCGAGTAGAATACAATTATTGAAATCACCATTATTTCATAATGGAAGAATAATATAAACAAATTAATGTGTTCAATATTATATTTGCCAATCGGGTCATTTCGTACGATAGAACATACATAATCACAATGTCTTACTGTCTCTATGTAACTTTAGAGATTCCTTCAGAAGAGTCAAAGTGTCCATTACGACGTTTGAGGGAGCTCAGGAAGTACAAAGATACGTTAGTTTGAAGTCAGTCTAAATACAATTCGGGTTTTATCTATGCACATGATTGTTACGTTTACATGGAGGAGTTGGATGTGGAAAAGCCCAAACGGCGTAACGAAGACCGAAATTGACTACATCCTAACAAACAGGGCAGACATCGTTAGAGACGTAACAGTCACCAACAAAGTCAACATTGGAAGTGACAACAGAATGGTTATCACAACATCAAACTGGACAAACTGATGACAGCACTAAGATTATGAAGAATGCTAAGCTGAACATTAAATGGGTCATTCTCTCAATTCGCTACATGTTTTAGTCCCATAAACATACGATAAATGTTCAGTGTTCTGATACACCAAGGGCAATACACAACATCAACTATGAATATACGTATATGTTATCCTTATTAATTTATGTATTGAACAACAATTTGATTAATTTGTGTTAAATAAAAAGTAAGCATTATATGATGTGGGTGGGGAAAACGCCATGTCCCTGAATCGAAATTAGTTTTCTATGGTCTCTTTAGGAGCAATACGTTTAATGGTAATATTGTTTGATAATCACCACCATGTAGTAAAATATATTAAACATATCTGACTAGGATCTATATGGACATACTATCTATATATGTTTCAAATTTCAAGTCATTTTCATATGTCCCCAAACGGTATGACAACCCTGTTACTCAACAGTAATTTAACTATTATCAAAAGCCGGTTCCTTGAACAGTACCGCATTGTGCACCAGGTGGCAGCAGACTACGACGGTCTTAATTGGGGAGAAGGTATGTGCTTCTGTCTATTTTAATATTGATTAAAATATCCATTCTTTAGTGCCACAGTAATATTATTATAGCATGTCAACAATATTACCCAAAGATAAGGGTGGTGTAACTATCCTATCAAATGGCTACTCAGTCTTGTTAAAGCAGTGCACTGGACTTTGGTGGGAAACAGAAATCAAGTGATAACAAGGCTGCGTCAATCTGCTATTTTTATGATTGTCAACCCTGTTACTGTCAACTCTGTTACCGTATGCATGGTAACAGAGTTGACTTGATGGTAACAGGGTTGAAATAAATTAACCAATATCATGATTTATGATCACATATTGTATTATGTCTATGAATGCTTGCCATCATAAGTTCAGTTGCATTAGACATTGATCCCTGCCATGTTTTTCTTTTCACTTTGTTCACAGGAACAGCAATGCCATTGTCTGCAGGTGAAAAACACGATATCGCTCGACGGGATGTGGATCCAGAACGCAGACAATTATATCTAGAAAAAGAACGGCTGACATGGGGAAAGGAAAATCGACGGGAAAAGTGAAACCCATTAGGCCTTTTCAGAAAGAGCCAAGCGCGGTGTACGGAAACAGTGGCGAGATGCACAAAGGAATGCAAGGGGAAAACATAAAGAAACACATCTAACACCTCCAGGTGTGCACCCATACATATATGCACATACAAATTCTCGGTATATTGTATTACCTGTTTTTTTATTAAACCTTTTTATTACTCGCTACTCGTCTTCTTGAATGTATTGCTAATGTATCCTGATCTGTTTGCAGACAGAAGAAGCAAACCAAGAATAGGCGTAGTCAACAAGCTGCAAAATGTTACCGATATTTGGTGGAAACAAGGCAGGCTATTATCAAGAAATAACGGTTGATCGCAAAATACAAAAAACTTTCCCAACGGGCTCGGCAAGCCGTCCTGACAGCAACAAGAACACAACACGAACCGAACCGAGGACACTGTTAAGACACCTGCATGTCCCAAACCGTGTCAGAAAGACGTTATTCTTTCACCATTCCCTGACAGACGACATGAAGATTACATACAGACAAGTGAAATCCGAGAGGGAACGCCAGCAGTTTGTAAAAAAATAGTGACGGGAAGAATCGTCAAGCGGTACCGCATGCAGCGACTGGTTCAGGACGCATTAGGGTTTTCTAGAAAAACACTAATAATCGAACAGCATAGATGCCTCCTGCGAGAAAAGAATCAAAATATATTTGTTTCAACGTTGTATTTTGTTTAATAATCATCATATTATATGATCAACATTGATGATTATTACATATGTGCTATGTTGTTGAAAGTCATATACGTAATTAGTATGATTCGGTAATATCCACAAAAGTATGTTGTTACCGATAATTACACAGGACGTTGATTTACTCCTGTCTTTCTCGAACCATGACCACGACTGATGCACGCAACATGCAAAGAAAGATAAATTGTCGTTTCGTACATGTATTCCTGCGAATAAAACTAAGCGTATGTTACTGCGATGTAGCTACACTTCATATGTTTATACAGTTTACTGAATGTAAGTGGTTATGATAGTGCCAAGACTGTAGAAAGACATTACATGGACACCAATTAAATAAACACACGATATGTTTGCGATATAACGTTCAGATATATTACAGCTGTTAATGTGCAGCTCTAAAATGACTGGAGAACATCTATATTTTAAAGTTATTTACATGTATTATGATTAGTTTAAACAAATGTCCTTCTACTTATATTTATTAATTAAGTACAGTGTCTACTTGGCTCAACTTAATCAACCACGGTACACAGAAAAGCCAAACAGCATGTCATTAACATAATTAAGTATTACATGTAATATTTAGCGTATGTTGTCCAATCGGCAATTGTCTAGATGTTGGTATGTTGATGGTGTAACCAGAGCTATTATATATGAGCTGGGCACTCCCCCACGTGGAACCAAACGCGCACATATCTCGCTCAATCTCGGGCGTCTCGTCGTTTAGTACGGTATCTGTGTTAAGTGTTATACCATCCGTGTGAGGGCGCTGTGTGTTTAAAAGCCCCAGCTCAGATGGATTAGCCCTGGTGTAGCTGTCGATGCAGTACTTCGTATGTTGTCTCTGTGTGGAACCGCTGCTGCGTCTTCCCATTTGTCTCAATGACGACTGCTAGACGATGTGTTTATACAGCACTCGCAACTAACCGTCGTGCCAACATGCTCGGACTTTGTGTTCACGTCGTATATGTGTCTGCTCTAGCTGAAGGAATTTGTCAAATCAACATGTTTATATTAGGGAATTTCGTCGTATTCGGTTGTCCTGTGTCACAAAACAATATATAAATATACCGGAAGTAGACCCCGGTGCGAACAGAAGAGATAAAGGGTTTCCGCGAAAACGGAGGTGTATTGATTGTAATGCCGTTATGTTGTGCATAAACGTCACGATAGTGGTTAGTATTGTATTGTCAATATGTCACACGAACAAGTTAGCAACATTCGCTCATAGGTGACGCACTTAATACTATATCGGAGTAATAAAAAACGATAACGATGATGATGACAATATATATATATATATATATATATATATATATATATATATATATATATATATATATATATATATAATATATAAATAAATATGAAAAAAATAGTATATATATATATATATATATATATATATATATCCGTCATCGTCATCGTCATCGTCATCATCTCTGCCACCGCAGACGGTCGCGTCACTGTTACATTTGCACATACTTTTTAACACATTTTCTTCCCGCCTGTGTGTGGTGATTTTATTCTAAATTTCAACAATAACAGAAACAGTTTGGCATTCCCGCAGCCGGCTTGCTACAATTTTCCGACACCGATATATTATTTTATTCGCATTCATATGGATGATCGCAACTTCCGGAGCTATCATTAACATATTATGTTAATAGTAGCTTCGTCATCTGCACGTTTCTAGGGAGTATGCATCGATACAGTGGCGCCATCTATTGCGTAAAACACTAATGACAATGTTGTGTATATCAGAACCGTGTATATCTTCACGTGGGCGAATATGTGTGCGTACATACGGGTGTATTAATGAGTGTGTGTGTGTGTGTGTGTGTGTGTGTGTGTGTGTGTGTGTGTGTGTGTGTGTGTGTGTGTGTGTGTGTTTGTGTGCGTTTGTGTTTGTGTGTGCATGTGTGCGATGTGTGTGTTTGTGTGTGCATGTGTGAATGTATACATATATGACATGGGTGTGCGTGCATGTATGTGTACTACGTGTATGTGTTTGCGTGTGTGCAAGTTTTGGGTTTGTGCATATATGCATGCATGAACGTGTGTATGTGTATTACCTTTAAAAACATTAAATATATTGTGTTTAGGTAATGGTGTACAGATCAATCTGCAGAAACGTCACACCATATTTATAGAAGGCAGGTGGAAAACAGTAGTTTAGCAGAAATGACCCTCCAGTGTATAATGTGAGGTATTGTCAAATTATTGTCAAATATTATCAAAAATTTACTTTGTATACGTATTGCAAAATTGTGGACGGCATACATTTATTCTGTATATATCATACATATACGGTATGTTGAATGTGTCTTTAAGGTGTAAAAGAAGTATCATATCTCGTTGTGAACTACGTAGATAGATATGGAAAAAATGGGGCTATGTGTACGCATCTTTGTATGTTTTACCTTTGATAGTTTCGTCGAACCAAAAATCAAATGTTCAAGTAAGATACGGGTAGCGAACGTTCGGTACACGCACACTAACAGAGACTGAGCTTCGTAGGATTCACATTTACTATCATCACGTCGTGTCAATACTTGAAGTAATACATACACACCATGCAAACAAAACATTATTGGTTCAAAAACTATATACACTTATTATAAATAACAAATACTTCGAAATCGTTTATCACAATGTCATGCCTCACACAGAGATCTTATGCAGGCGTTTAACTGTTGCCCTTGTTAAAGTGTATTGCGAATTTTCACACTAGTATGCTCGCCACCTTAAATAACATGCCGTCAAGGCACAAATTGTATTACTTCGCCTTATTACAGTTTGTGTGGTTCCGTTATGATGCGAATGACATAGTCGCGATCAGCATTCGGTTCGTTCTCGTTTCGAGTAAAGTTCGTCGTCACAACACACGTACTTCCGGCTGTCGTAAACTTGCACGCCGCAACATTCGTCGTACGGGGTCGCCCCGGCCCAAAGGATGTTCTCGCAGCACGTCTCCACGCGAGAGTCGTAACTCTGGCCGTCGCAATCTGGAATGTCGTTTTAATAATCTTTTTACAGTTCTATGTGAAATTCAATGATTTACCTATCTAGTAATACTTTTTAGAAATAAAACATATATGTATACTTGCATATAAGCTTATACACGCATGCAGGCACACATTGGCAATGTTAATGTTCATGGGTCGTTACCTATAACTAGATGGTACAGATTCCTTCCAACAAGAGAATCTTAAAACATTATATTTGTATAAAAATGCATATAATTCGTTGTTTATGATATGATGTTGCTAACTACTATTATTACGTATGTGCTTATATTGCATTAATAATATAGCCGTCCATATCACAATAGGTGGCACACATGTAATACCCTCAATCCAGTTTCTGGGTATTGTTAATTGGAAATTACGTTCACCTACCGCTGTCTTTCTCGAACCATGTCCACGACTGGTGCACACAACACGCAACTATTGTTACGAAGATAATCATTCGTTTCGTCGATGTATTCCTGTGAATAAAAGGAAAGTGTTATTGTTATATATTTACCTTTCAAAGTTTGTGCATTGTACTAAACGTAAGAAGTTATGTTAAAGCCAACACTGGAGGACAATATGAAGACACTTCATGGAAAGAAAGACAATTAACACTATGTTGTTGCAAAATAATAACCAGGTGTGTTTTAGCTATTGAAATTCAGCTGCTAAAAATGGGACGATTAATAAGTTACAGTATTAGAAACATAATTGTAGACACTATGGTTAGGCTTAATTAATGTACTTCTGCTGATATTTACTCGCTACTCTAAATGCAGTGGATATTTAATGTAACCTATACAGTCATTCAGTCAGAAACCCTAGAACTATTATGTTAATACCATAATATGTAACGTTTAACTTACATCTTTTGTGGATTTTGGTCTGCTGATGGATTCGATGCACACTTGTGATCTTGTCTCTCTGCGAAACGATTGCTGCGTCTTCACCGTGTGTTTGTAGTCTGATCGAATACCGCCAAACTGTGTGTTTATATAGCTCTCGGAGCAGGCTGTCGTACTGACCTGCACGCGCTTAGCGCTCACCTTGTTTGTATATCCTCTAACTGAAGGACATCTTCAAATAAACATGTATGCAATACATGGTTTCGCCGTATTGTGTTGTTTTGTCGCCGGATGATATTGCTACATCGGAAGTTGACAAGTGGCCGTAGTAAACTGGAGAGCTAATACATACAGTTTCCACGTAAACTGAAATCTACCGAGACTCTGTTTTTGTGCTGTGCATGAAGTTAATGTTCAGCTGTCAGCTTTGCAGAGCATGTCATCTCAATAAGTGACAACAGTCGTCTGTAGGTCGTGCCGTCTGTATCACGGGGAAGGTGATCACAATAGAAATATTTCACGTGGTGGTGGGATGTTGTTTTTCAGTTTAGCTCCTGGGATTTAACGGGCAATATTACTTACGTTACGATTAATCGAAACTAAAATGTGATCGCTATAGTTCCCGTAAACATCATATTATGCGTGCAGTGTGAACTCGGAATTTAGAGTATTTGTGAACATTTTACATACCACATTTGTCAGATGTGTCGAACGTGAAGTCTTCGAAATCAGCGGGAAAGTGTCATTACGGTTGGAGAATGTATACGATTCAATTACACTCTGAATACAATTACTATTCCAAACTATTTTCTCGTGACAGCAATACAACACATTGTCGCCACATTGATAAATAATGCCGAATCGTGTGAGAAAACAAATTATTGGCTTTCCACCTACTACTCTACTGAATCACTGGATACTACAATATCAGTATGCCGTATAACGACTTAAACTAAGTAATTAACAACGGTGCACGAAGTGGAATAAATACACACATAATAACGAGGGACGTCAACCTCGACCGTTGCTTCATTTAATGATTGGTGTTCTGTCATTGGTCCGAAACGATTGATAGAAATGCACAGTTCAGACACACCTTAAATATATTGCAGGACACACTACTTGGAGGATAGTAAAAACTAAACATAAAGTAACTCCCGGGGAAGGAACGGTTATAGAAGAATTAACTTCGTTTCTTAATATTATTCTAAACAAAGTCGGCGTATAACGCTATTGAACACTTCTGCCAGGTAATCTTTTGGATACGTCAAAACAATTTGAATTGCCTACTAGTGTAGATAACTTACAATGTGTAATTAAAAAAGTATGTTCAAACCGAACCATTCAATTTACGTTGTGACAAAATTAATGTCAGTGAATCTGGCCTACACGTTACGATGACATGATTGCAATATGCGTCACACGCGTATTGTGCCGTTGCTGTTGCGAGTGGCCCCTCGCCCACGCTGCAAGTGTTGTGACTAACGTGGAATGTGCTTGTTACAAGTGTGCATGGCTGTGTATTGTCTCAGCACATGAGTGTCACATGTGTCCCAGTTCCCACTCAGTGTACCTTCTGTCATGCATCTGAGTGCATAATTATATTGCGTGTACCGTGTGGGCGTGTGGCTGTTCCTTCTTATAGCATAAGCTAAACACAAAGGTGGGGAGCGAAACAGACACGCATACATTCACAAATGCATTTCTTAAAAATAAACGTAAACATGCACGCGCACAGATATGTATATACATACACATGCGCAACCACATACACGTCTACATACGTGCAAACAAACAAACAAACAAACAAACACACAGCCATCTTGTTAATCTTCTGTCACACGTCGCACACGCTTCAATAGACAACAGGTTTCGCAGTGTTCTACTAATTTGAAGAATCGCCCGTCTTCTAAGCGTTATATTACAGTTGAGTGTAACTTATGTTTTAATTATATTGTATGAATGATATGTGCCCGTGTTCGCGACACAAACAAGCAACACTCACATTGAGAAAATATTTATGAAATGCAGATGGTTTGATATATAATTGCTTATGAAATTCAGGTGGTTCTTCTAATCGAGGTGTCAATGTCTTGTTTTGCTTTTTAAATATTCTCGATCGATCGTGGATCACGTGCTCACTAGTTTCTAAAACGCTGAATACGGCATTCACGCGTAAAGTGTCGAAATGTGACATTCAGTGTCAGGTCAAAGCAGTGGAGACGAAGGCGAAGAAGAATGTGTTTTATTCAACCATTATTTCAAACAATACATACACAATACAATACCTACGTTAGATGCACGCATGCACATTTATATTATGTTTTTGTTTCTGGAACAATTCGTTTTAGATGATATAATGATTTAGTAAATTAAGTTTCTTAAACGTGTTTCCTCGATAGTGACTAGCCCAATCTTTGAGAAGTCTCATGATCGTATTCATTGTATTGTCAAATATATACATTAAATATTACCGTGTTGACGTGATTATATATATACATATATATATATATATATATATATATATATATATATATATATATATATATATATATATATATATATATAAACATATATATATAAAGTAGTATTGTTCTGCTTTTTGATTCAATATATATATATATATATATATATATATATATATATGTGTGTGTGTGTGTGTATATATGTATATATATATATATAATCACGTCAACACGGTAATATTTAATGTATATATTTGACAATACAACGTATAGGATCATGAGACCCCTCAAAGATTGGGCTAGTCACTATCGAGGAAACACGTTTAAGAAACTTAATTTACTAAATCATTATATCATCTAAAACGAATTTTTAAGGAGACAAAAACATAATACGAATGTGCATGTAGTTATTGTATTTTTGGCACTGCCTTTTACATGCATACTGTGTAAAGTTGATATGCTGTTTTGGGGACATTGATTTGCAACATCATGTATAATATGGTAAGTGCACATTTAAATATTTTAGTTGTAGTATCATGACTATGTACCTCATATTAATGACAATGGGGTAAGCAAGACATTTCGATTGCAACCCTCCTGAGACTAACCGAAAACCAACCTTCGCGTTTTTTTAACACCTCCAAATGCACTTAGGTCTTAGGTGATTACCTCCAAACAGCCCAAACTTGGGCTAACACAGGAGTTGTTCTTCTCTAGAATTTGTGAGTCCACTACAGGTTACACATTTACCCCCTGTGTGGGATCTTTTACTTCCCCTGGCATAGACACCAGACAGAAAGGACCACCGGCTTTTAGTGTCTCTTCCGAAAGACACAGGCAAATGTGGGGTGAAGAAATTGCCTAAGTTTCGAAACGGCAGTAGGTGGGATTGAACCACCGTCCCCTCGATTGACAGTCCGGCGCTCTACCGCACGACCACCGCTCCCCACCACCACCATTAGGGGGCACATACCAAAGGTCTACAAGGGTATGTATATCTAGCGCTATCACAGTACAAACACTTGCCAACCGTCTGGGAGGCACATGATCCTCAGCATATCTGGGTATCTTTCAACACAGTAACCTTTCGCTTCGTGGAAGTTCCAGGGACTTGACCTTATTCTGTCACAAGGACACTTATCTGTGCGTGTTGTCACCTTCGGAATTACCTTGGGAATGTTGCAGCCTTTGCAGGAAAACACGGAACGTTATTCAAGTACGTTTCACGTAAACACTTCTGCGGCTGCATGCACATAGGGCATACGAGATCAATGTAATATCTGGCAGTTTTATAGTAGTTCCAGTTCCTTCAAATATACCGATATCCAACTTTGGCTTTGCTCTAATATAATAAATGTTCTTCAGTTCAGCGAATCTCTGTGACACGTTGCTGCCCGGGTGACCCCATGTTACGCTGCCCGTCTACTTCCTATTTCCGCTATGTTGTTTTCCAACCAGTCACTGAAGTTCTGCTCCCATCTTCGTCTTGGTCTTCCCCCTGCCTCTCTTTCCGACCACCTTACTTTCTAGGATAGTTGTATTCGATGGAATCGTGTCTCTTTATGTGACCTAAATACATAATTTTCATTCCTTTAATTATATTCACTTATTGGCAGTCCTTTGCGTATAATCTTCTTAGAATATCTGCGCTGGTTGTATTTTTATCAGAGTTAACGTGGACATATAGAGAGTCTCTGCAACAACATTGAAGTATCACAGTAAGCATCAACTATACATTCATAAAACTTATCCTGCAGATACAAGCATGCACTCGTTCGCTCTGAAGCACACGCACACTCGAACACGCATGCACATAACGAATACTATTACAACTAAAACTGCCTGCAAACACATTAGTTACTGTGTGTGAGTGACGTAACTGTATATGTGCATGCGTGCGCACGCACGTTCCTGGCCGTCTAGCACACATGTAGACACGCAGTATAATAGGAGTGTTGAGGTTTTTCCATATTTGCGTCTACCTCAGGTATTTCCTGGAAGTATAATTTGAGTGTGTTGGTGTCAACAATAAGCACACTTACTAACGATTAGCAACGCATATGTCCAAGCAGATAATATTTGGCTACAGCGTCTTGTCTTGGTGGTTCTGTGGAGAACATTCAGTTTTTGCTGCGGCTGTGTGAGTTTGTGCGTGTGTGAGTTTGTACGTGTGTGACTGTGTGCATGCGTGTGTCTGCATGTATTTGTGTGTGATGTGTGTATGTTTGTGTGTATGGTGTATGTAATTTGTGTTATATGTGCACGTTATGTATGTAGTGTATATATGTGTGTATACATGTGTATTGTATGCGAATGTTGATATATTGCGTATGTGTGGCATGTGGGCATATGGGTGTTTGGCTGGGTGTGGAACTCGATGTGTCCCGTTCGACTTAAAATGTGACGTCGCAAGACTGTTTTTCAGCCATTGAGTATAGTTTAATTCCCCGAGTACTTGCTGTTGTTATCGCTGTCGGTTGGCGTAATTTGGCAACAAAACAAAGGATTAAACGAACTATTGTATGCGTACGTAATATAACTGACTACTGACAAATCGGAATCATGTTACAAACGTGGTAAGATTTGGCCAAAATGTTACTGCATTCCTTGCATATGACGTATTTATTCGTTCGTTATTTATTCATCATTCGCACCTGGCACACTTTCGTCTATCTTTTCTACCGTTTCCGCGCTAAATGTTTACACCACTTGAAATATTTACTATATTGTTAAGTGTGACGAAGCTTGATTTGACGTATATATATATATATATATATATATATATATATATATATATATATTGTTCTGAGTTGTTTGATGTATTGTGTGTATTGTTTGAAATAACGTTCGAATAAAACAAATTTGTCTTTTGTTTTCGTCTTCTTCTCCACTGCTTGGACCTGACACTGATTGTCATATTTCGACACATTACTTATGAATGCTGCATTCAGCCTCTAATGAGCACGTAGTCCCGATCGATCGAGAATATTAACAGTTTTAAAAAGCAAAACAAGACACCTCGATTAGAATAACCATCTGAATTTCATAAGCAATTATATATCAAACCATCTGCATTTAATAAACAATTCGATTTCTCAATGTGAATATTGATTGTTTGTGTCGATCGTTCAGGTATCCATGTCGAGAACACGGGCAAATATCATTCATGCAATATAACTAACACATAAGTTATACTCAACTGTAATATAACGCCTAGAAGAAGGGAGGTTCTTTAAATCAGTGCAACATGTTACCTATTGAAACGTGTGCAACGTGAGACAGAATACTAAAGAGATAGCTGTGTGTGTGTGTGTGTGTGTGTGTGTGTGTGTGTGTGTGTGTGGTGTGTGTGGTGCGTGTGCGTGTGCGTGTGCGTGTGCGTGTGCGTTTTGTGCGTGTGCGTGTGCGTGTGTGTTGTGGTGCGTGTGTGTGTGTGTGTGCGTGTGCGTGTGCGTGTGCGTGTGCGTATATATATGTATCGTATCGTTATATATATATATATATATATATATATATATATATATATATATATATATATATGTGTGTGTGTGTGTGTGTGTGTGTTTGTGTGTCGCGCGTGTGTGTGTGGTTGTGTATGTACACGTATGTACATATGAATGTGTATGTATATATTTGCGTGCGCGTGCATGATTATGTTTATTTTTGAGAAATGTATTTGTGAATGTGTCTGTTTCGCTCCCCGCCTTTATGTTTTTGCTATAAGAAGGAACAACCACACGCCCATACGGTACACGCAATATAAGTATGCATTGAGGGGCATGTCTGAAGGCAAAGGGAGGTGAGAGGAAACTGCGACAAATGTGACACTCAAGTGCTGAAACAATACATCCACGCACACTTGTAACAGAAACATTCAACGTTAGTCACAACACTTGCAGCATGGTCTAGGGGTCGCTCGCAACAACAAAGGCACAATCTGCGTGTATTGCAATCATCTCACTGTAAGATGGTGGCACGATTCACTGATATTACATTTGTCTCAACGTAAATTGACTGGTTCGGTATAAACATTTGTTATTTATTTTACACTAGAAGTTATCGACACTAATTGTCAATTCATACTGTTTGACGTCCCCAAAAGACGTTTACTGGGAGAATATTTCGATAGCGTTGTACGCCGACTTCTCTTAGAATACTATTAAGAAGTAACGCAGTTAGTTAATTTATAACCGCTCCTTCCCCTGGAGTTGTTTTATGTTTAGTTTTCACCATCCTGTAAGTAGTGTGTCCTGCAATCTATTTCAGGTGTGTCTGAACTGATATTGATATACATTATGGGGAATTCGGTTCATTACTTTACAATTATGTAGGCGCCGTATCAGTCAGTTTGGTAACAGTGACAGAACATCGATCATTAAACGAAACAATGGTAGAGGTCCCTTGTAAATATGTGTATATTTATTCCATTCCATGCACCGTTGTTAGTCATTTAGTCTGAGTCGTTATATGGCATAATGATAGTGTGGTACCCAGTGATTCAGCACACCAGTAGGTGGAAAGCCTAACATTTGTTACCGCCGACAAGATTCGGCATTATTTGCCAATGTGACGACAATATGTTGTATTGCTGACAAACCAACACAGAATACTAAAATATTGCCCATCGCATCCCAGGAGCTAGACGGAAAGTCAACGGACCAACACCTGGTGAAGTGTTTCTGTTTTATTTTCTATTAATATCGTCTTCCTTGTAATACTGACTGCATCACCTGCTGACGACTCTTCTCACTTGTTGAGGTGACATGCTCTGCAAAGCTGACAAGTGATTCTTAACTTCATGCACAGCATAAAGACATAGTCTTGGTAGATTTCAATTTAGGTGGAAACTGCATGTATTAGCTCTCCAATTCCCTTCGGCCACTTGTCACCTTCCGGTGTAGCAATATCATCCGCCGTGCCACAAAACAACGGAATACGGCGAAACCGTCTACTGTATACTTGTTTATTTGATAATGTACTTCAGTTACAGGATACGCAAACACTAGGTGACCGCAAGGCGCCAGCAAGTCAGCACGACATCCTGCCACGAGAGCTATATAAACACACAGTTTGGCTGTCTGCTATTATACTATAGACACACGGCAAAGACGCAGCAATCGTTTCACACAGAGACAAGATCACACGTGTGCATCGAATCCATCAACAGACCAAACTCCACAAAAGATGTAAGTTAAACCTTACATATTATGGTAATAATATACTAGTTGTACGGTTTCTTTGTATGACATGCCTGTATAGGTTGTATTGAATATCCACTGCATGTAGGGTAACGAGTAAATATCAACAGGAGTACATTCATTAAGCCTAACCATAGTGTCTACAATTATGTTTCTAAAATTGTAACATTTTAATCGTCCTATTTTTACAAACTGAATTTCAATAGCTAAAACAGACCTGATTATTATTTTGCAAACCATGGTGTTAATTTTATTCATTTCCATGAAATGTCTTTATATCTTCTCCAGTCTTGGATTTACACAATGCTTACGCTTAGTACAATGCACAAACGTTTGAAAGGTAAATATATAACAATAACAAACACGTGTCCTTTTATTCACAGGAATACATCGACGAAAATAATTATTATCTTCGCAACGATCATTGCGTGTTGTGTGCACCAGTCGTTGTCATGGTTCGTGAAAGACAATGGTAGGTGAACGTATTTTCCAATTAACAATAGCCAGGAACTGGTTTGAGGATATTGCATGTGCGCCACCTATTGTGCTATGGACGTCTATATTATTAATGCAATATAAGCACATACGTAATAATAGTAGTTAGCAACACCATATCATAAACAACGAATTGAAAGCATTTTCTAACAAATATAATGTGATACGTTTCTATTGTTGGAAGGTATCTGTACCATGTCACAAATATGTACCATGGAATGAAATGTATCTGTACCAATTACAGAAAACGACCCTGGAACATTAAAATTGCAAATGTGTCCATGCATTCGTGTATAAGCACACAACCATGCATACGGATACGTTTTATCTCTAACCAGTATTAATAGATAGGTCAAACGTTGTATGTCACATAGAACGGTAAATAGATTATCAAAACGACATTCCAGATTGCGACGGACAGAGATACGACTCTCACGTGGAGACGTGCTGCGAGAACATCCTTTGGGCCGGGGCGACCCCGTACGACGAATGTTGCGGCGTGCGAGTTTACGACAGCCGGAAGTACGTGTGTTGTGACGGCGAACTTTACTCGAAACGAGAACGAACCGAATGCTGATCGCGACTATGTCGTTCGCATCATGACGCAACCACATAAACTGTAATAAGGCGAAGTAATACAATGTGTGCCTTGACGGCATGTTATTTAAGGTGGCGAGCATACTAATGTGAACATTCGCGATACACTTTAACAAGAGCATGAGACAAGACATAAGATCTCTGTGTGAGGCATGACATTGTGATAAACGATTTCGAAGTATTTGTTATTTATAATAAGTGTATATAGTTTTTGAACCAATAATGTTTTGTTTGCATGGTGTGTATGTATTACTTCAAGTATTGACACGACGTGATGATAGTAAATGTGAATCCTACGAAGCTCAGTCTCTGTTAGTGTGCGTGTACCGAACGTTCCCCTACCCGTATCTTACTTGAACATTTGATTTTGGTTCGATGAAACTAGCAATGGAAAAACATACAAATATGCGTATATAGCCCTGATTTGTATTCCTATCTATCTACGTGGTTCACAACGAAGGCACATTCAAACATACCGCGTATGTATGATATGTACAAAATAAATGTATGCCGTCCACAATTTTGCAATACGACAGCAAAGTATATACAGTTAAAATGGTTTATGACAATACCGAAGGGTCATTTCTGCTAAACTACATTATTTTCCACCTGCCTTCTATACATATGGTGTGACGTTCCTGGAGATTGATATGTACACCTAAACACATAATATTTAATGTATTTAAAACTAACACATATACACACGTTCATGCACGCATATATGCACAAACACTAAACTTGCACACACGCATACATGCACGCACACCCATATCATATACGTATACATATACACATATGCATTCACACACATTGAATATGCATTCATGCACTCACGCATACACTGTACACCCACATCCACACAAACACCAATTGAAACACACATATACACACACGCAAACGCAAACGCAAACGCAAACGCAAATGCAAACGCAAACGCAAAGCGAAAGGGCAAACGCAAACGCAAACGCTAACGCAAACGCGCGCGCACACACACACGCACACACACACACACACACACACACACACACACACACTCATTTATGCACCCGTATGTACGCACACACATTCGCACACGTGAACATAAGCCATTGTCCTTCGCACACGAAAATATAATATATTTACTTAGACACGTTACCTCCTGCATTGTTGGACAGGCACACATATTGTATTGACTGTACTCTCTAATAAGTCATCAATACTAGTGATCTTCCACTTAATCATATCGCTTTGATAGGTATGTTTAATTGTTTGATTCGC
Organism: Ridgeia piscesae; assembly: GCA_025642075.2. Taxonomy (NCBI): domain Eukaryota; kingdom Metazoa; phylum Annelida; class Polychaeta; order Sabellida; family Siboglinidae; genus Ridgeia; species Ridgeia piscesae. The sequence goes on from JAODUO010002055.1 coordinate 46,214, forward strand.
CCTTCCATCTTTCGAATCAAGAAGAAGGGCAAGTAGTCTGCATTCTGTCATGACACCTGTCCATCACGTATCAAGGACTGTACATATACTGGGAAGTACTTCATACGTGATGGCAGGTGTGCAAGAGCGAGCCTTGGCAGCTTGCATTGAGACACGCACTTCGTTTGTATACTGCTACGTCAGACTACTTTAGCTAAATATATGTGGCTACAGTTATTGTTGCCGATGCGCATTTCAACAATCTGCAATCTATTTCCTCAGGTACGACTAAATTCCATCTAGTCTTTCTCTTCGTTGATTAAACTGACCAGCATTACATATATCATCGATTAACAAACAACTGTTTACCTGTATATTTCATCAACAGTGTCAATCATTTTGTATGACATCGAAACAGACCATAACCGTAACTATACTAAATATACATTCAGAATAGTGTGGTACAGCGTGCACATAAATTGTTGTTTATCATGTTTATGTGTGAATAGGATTAGGTATGATGAACGTAGGCATACTGGTGACACAAGGAACGTAAGAGATATAAAAGAGAAAAAAAGAAGCTCTTTCAGACAAAATGTTACTGCAATGAACGGCGTCTATTTCTAAAAGATCATATCACAAACCTATCGATGTTTCGCGTATTACATATTCATCAATGCTGGTAGATGTTCACATATATATATATATATGTGTGTTATATATATATTATATATATATATATGTATATATATATATATATATATATATATATATATATATATATATATATATATATATATATATAATTATATATATATATATATATATATATATATATATATATATATATATATATACGTTATACATATACATATATATCATCAGCAGCTTGAAATCGACGTTGCAGGGAATTGGAAGAAATAATGGGAAGAAATCAATACAATTAAATTAGACTCGACAGTCACTGTTCAACATGTTAATGCCCCATCACGTAACACCCGGGAAGTACTTATATACTGATACTTAGTTCTTTACATAAATATATGTGTACATAATAATAATATATAACTTTGTTATGAAATTATAATACATAATATATATATATATATATATATATATATATATATATATATATATATATATATATATATATGCATAATTACGTGTTCTTTTCAATAAGCCAACTCCAAATCTAAAAATATGTCAAATGCAGCCTTAATGAGTCTGATGCTAGTAGACTAGAAAGAGAGTCGTTCATTTTATGTTCGTGTATTATGAAAATACAAATATGTATTGGACATATTATACATACATACACAGTGACGTCATAGACACATATCCTACTTGAGTATGTAACTATACGAGATCAACAGTACAATGAGGTAAAATGCAAGCATACGTGAATGAAGGCGAACACAGTCGCACTCATCCTTGTCAACTATTCTCTTACTTATAACGAGTCTAGGAATCGGATAAATGTGACAAATAATCAACGTTCGGCTCGGTCTCTTTTCGAGAATAGTTTGCCGTCACAGCATGCGTACTTCCGGTTTTCGTTAACTTGCACTCCGTAACATTCGTCGAAAGGTGTCGCACCAGACCAAAACATGTTCACAGTTTAGCAATCGTATTCTGGATTATAGCAACAGTAAAAAATACAACTTGTTCGCCGAAAGTCGTAATTATGCAAATGATTTTCAATAGGTCTGCTGAAAAAATGGTCGTCCCATGTTTAAGCTTATTTGTGTTAATGAAAACACATGGGATAAAGGGGCATTAGGTAAACAAATTGCCTGTAATCCTCGACTGTTGCGATACTCCTTGATGTTAGTTAGTACATGCAGCTCTCAAGAACACGTACACGTGAGCAGTGCACCGCGTTGACGCAATATCGTTCCACACCAAGTAATATATGTCCGACATTGCTCTGAGATCTCCTCTTCGGGGGTACAAACGGTGTTATGGGAACAGAATGGTGTTAAGGTGACAGAAGAACCGCACCAGTTGACGCGCAATATAAATGTCCGCGTGATAAGGCAGTAAATTGGTATTGATTGTCAGATGCATGCATTATCGCCCACACCACGCCATGCCACCCCCAGACGGACCGGCTGCAGCCGCTCGCTAACCGTTCCATCTCACTGATTCACCATTTGTCTTTGCGCCCACTGCCATCCATCGACTACGGGTGTGACACCCTGATTACAGACTACTGAGTACCGCCGTCAAAACAAAAACATTGTTTTGCTTGGACCGAGAAAAACTCGCAAAGATGCCGCACTCAAAAGTAAGCGAAGACATAGCAGAAATGAAAACATCATTACAATTTCTGTGCCATAGTTTTGACGAGATAAAATCTCAAATAAGAAACGACAAGACGCATTGCTAGAGATGAAGAAAAGCAACGATACGATGAACAAGAGAATAGACCAGCTAGAATCAAAACTACAAGCGAAGGATGATCACATTGAACGATTAGTGAAATCCTTGGACATGTTGGAAATGCACTCAAAGAAAACAACGTTATAATCAGCGGGCTGGACCTCCAAGCCCGCAGCTACGCGAGAGCGACGAGCGGGAACGACTATGTGGAGGCAAATGGCACCAGCAGCCAGAGTGGTGGCGAGTTCACCGGCCTCAGAAAAAAGGTGGCCGAGTTCGTGAATGAGACCATGGGCGTACAGCTTCTGACGAGCGACATTGTTGCTTGTCATGTACGGCCAAGGCAAGAAAAGACGAACGGGTTAAACCAATGATCGTCAGATTGAAAAACAACGCAGTGAAGCGAGACGTCATGGTGGGGAGTAAGAACTTGAAGGGCACACGCATATACGTGACCGAACAACTTACACAAAAGAATGCTGCCCTCTTTAAGAAGGCGAGGGACCTGAGAAAACACGGAAACATAGACAGCACATAGACGTACAACGGCAAGGTCTTCCTTAAAAAGTCCCAATCTGAGTCGCCCAAGGAGATAAATTTGGAAGAGGATCTTCGTCCCTTCCTTTCCTAAGGAATATCGCAGGTATCAGTACGGTGCTTGATAAGATGAGGATATTCAGAACAGTATGCGTGACTATCAATGGAAGCACACGCGTTTATCAAACGCTTTTTGTTCTTTTCTTATTTTGCTCTTTTTGGTTTATCAAACAATTATGTCTGATAAAATACATGTATTTCCTTTTCCTAATGACTTTTACTTAATGTTTGTTACTTTTACTTTTATTACTCGCACGTTGCAAAACTTTATGGCATCACCTATTTGAAGTTATTATTAACCGTTTAAATGGTTTGCAACTAGGATACAATTGTCGTTATGCCCTGTGTGTGGTAACCGGTGTTATTGCACCTCGGTTGTTGTATTTGTTTTTATATCTTTTTCGCATTATGTATATTATTATGTTATACCAAGTAAAGGCCCAGCCAGTTATATCGGAAATTCTACACATATTGAGTTCACTAACAATCTGTGTGGATCATGTGTTTTATTAACAAAATGATACGGACTCTCTAGTTTACTTTTACATGTGTAATATCACAAATTCAACAAAAAATTATAGTTGTATTATTCATGTATATCTTGTATTATTATTGCACTTCCTTTATGACCAAAATGATGGCTAATACCAAGATCAAATTAGATTCATGTATAATATGTAATCAAATACTAAAAAATATTTCGGTACAATGTGACCTGTGTGAGGCAGTTTTTCGTAAACGTTGTGCAGACTTAACACAACAACAATTATTACATTTACTTACAATTTAATGAGGAAATTGATGGGGTTTAATGGTTGTCGTTTATACATTTTAACGCCAGAAGTCTAAAAACAAACTTTCACAAGATTAAAGACTATATTTAAGAACTAAATGTATTTTTTATAATTGCTATAACTGAAACATGGATAGAACAAAACTTAATTAGTGACTTTAGTATAAACAATATATTTATTAAAACATGAAACCCAAAATAATACTATATAGTTTCTAGACACAATGTAATAAATTGTCTCTTAATATATCAAAAACTAATTACATGATTTTTGGTACTCGCAGAATAACTCCAGATATTTGTGTTAGATTAAACAAAGAGAAAAACAATAGAGTAAATTCCACAACATTTTTAGGTGTAGTAATTGATGACAAATTAAACTGGAAAGTCACATTTTACCAGAAAGATCTAAACTGTCAAAATGTTGTGCTATTATGTATAGAGCCAGTTCCTTGATTAACAAACATGGTAGGTATGCATATTTTGTACTATTCTCTTTTCATTCCTTTTATTATGTATCGTGCGAAAGTATGGGGGAACACATACGCTACAAATATTCATTGTTTAGTTTTATTACAGAAAATGGTTATAAGACTAATGTGTGGTGCCAAAAGACTTGATAACACAAATTTAGTTTTTCACAATGTAAATATTCTTAAATTACAAGATATAGTAAAGCTTAAAACGGCAATAATTATGGTTAAGGCATATCGCTATATGTTACCAATGAATGTACACAGAAAGTTTAACACAGTGTGTGCCACGTCAGTAGTCTCTTTTTTATTCCGAAGTTTGCTCGACAAAAACAGCTCCCAGAACACGACGCGACAGAAGAGGAGCAACCCACACAAGTCTTGAAAGAACTTGTTTTTTGTAAGTCAGTTTACCATGCCTAGTATTGTTTTTTCTGTCTTTTAGCATTTCCCGTTTCTCGGCATGGAGGCAATATGCTTCGGAAGCAGGCTGTTTCCTAAATACACTCTTCCCAGTTGTAGTGCTTTCTGCTCGGTGTAATGGCAAACAAACATAGCTATATTGAGTTGGTGTATGTGTGTGTGTATGCGAGAATGTGTGATGCATTTGCGCGGACTGTGCTTACAATGTTAAGAAATATCCCGCGGTATACTCTCGGCCTCTTATACAAGTTGTGTTTCATGTGCCTTACTTTAGAATCATATTGTGACAAAACTTTCTTTGAAATACTACTCTTAATGTATCAAATTTGACCTAGTGCAACAAAAGCTCGCTCGCAATGTTATTATGTTACTGGAGTAGTTGGCTGCTTTAAGCTGTATCCACCCAATTGACTTCTTAATACAAGTAGAGCACATTGATAAACAAACTTAAAACTGGGTTATCTCCGTAGATCCTATTAGAGCACCCCCTGATTGGGTTGTGAGTAAATGATTCCAAGTATAAACCGTCTTCGCTATATTAGTTTTTGATCAACTGTGTAGCGTGAAAGCTAGCCAGATCAAGAGTCTACCTAAAACGTTTCGATTGTTTTCTCGCATTTGTGAGAACTGTAACATTAAAATGAATGTCCACTCGCAGTTGGTATGATTCACACACCTACCTATGTCATGCTATCTTTGCTTCTCCGGGTGATCAACTTACCTTATCAACTATATCGCCACGTTATAATAATGCAAGAAGTGGTTGTACTCGATATAAAGCAAAGCTTCCCTCACTGTCAAGTGGTTGTACTTCGCGTCGCCAGTTTTCCCAACGTTGGGCCCGATCGGTCAGTGATGTTGCCACAATTCATCATGTTCACCAGTCGAAGACACCTGAAACAAAAACAATAAATAAAGCCTTACAATATGTACGGTAACTAAAGACGTTCAAACCAGTAGGCCCAGTTCTTACACACGCCCGCATTATATCACCCAACTGGTGTCAAAGGCATGAACCCCACAGCGATGCGTTCGAGATTATTCTAAAGTCGCTGGCATCTCTTGCCAGCGTTCGGCTGTGCGGCGTAATAATGCCGCCAAACCGGAACACGACGACACACCTACTGTGACGTAACGACGACACGGCAGACGCGCCGGTTTCGTTCCTGGCGACGTCAGATTTCCAAGATGGCGGCATCGTCGATCTATGCGAACTGGGAGGCCGCTTTCTTCCGTCTTCTTCTTCTTCCTTTCGATGTCTGCACTTGGGCTAGTGTGTTTGGCCCTAAGGTACACACATTGGCCAACCACTGTATAAGGATATAGCGGCCTGTGCGACATTCCGGTATTTTTTATGTATGAGGCATATCAATGTGCGTGACACACTCGAAGCTCTACGCAACCAACCGCACAGATCCACAATTTCAGTATCCGTCCGTCCACTGTTTTTCAAGCCAAATATAACAAGCCTGCACTGCTGCATCCGGGTATTAAACCCGGGCAACCGTCATTCCGGTTGGATGCTCTAACCACTACACTACCCGCGCCTCTTGTAACGAAGTTTCAAATGTAGATACAATTGAGGTAGGTTTGCATTGTACACTAGTGTCGAATTATTGTCGGTAAGTGCACAACATTCATATTCTTGTTCCCATGCATAATACAAATATGCATAATACAAATCAATACCTTAACCTTCACAGTAACACACTCGACGACAGATGTCCAGTTCAAAAAATGGTCTCTCTTCTTTGTGTGATCTTGAAATCTAAAGCTTGTCATCAGCTAACCTCCCGCTGAGAAAGTTTAAAACAGTGTGTGACACGTCAGTAGTCTCTTTTGTCTTTATTCCGAAATTTCCCCGACAAAAAACAACTCTCAGAACACGACGCGAGAGAAGAGATGCAACCCACTCAAGTCTTGAAAGAACGTTTGTTTTTCTTATGGCTGTTCACTATATCTGGTATGGTATGTATATCGTGTAACATTTCCAGTTTCTCGGCATGGAAGCAGTAAGCATAGGAAGCAGGCTCCTTCCTATGCATACTGTTTCCGGTTGTAGTGCGTTCTGCTTGGTGTAATGGCACACCTGTATTGAGTTCTTGTATGTGTGTGTATGCGAGAATGTGTGTTGCATTCGCGCGGATTGTGCTGACGTATATCAATGTTAAGATATATGCCGCGGTGTAATCTCGGCTTCTTATATAAGTTGTGTTTGATGCGCCTTATTTTAACATTATATTGTGTCATTACCTACTTTGAAATACTACTCTTAAAGTATCCAAATTGTCCTAGTGCAACAGAAGTTCGCTCGCAATGTGACTACGTTCTGCTGCATATGTTACTATAATAGTTGGCTGCTTTACGCTGTGTCCACCCAGTTGACATCTTAATACAAGTAGAGCACATTCGATAAACAAACATAAAACAGGGATACCTCCGTAGATCCCAAGAGAGCACCGCCTGAATGGGTTACGAGGAAATAATTCCAAGTCTAAACCGTCTTTATTATATTAGTTTTGATCAACTGTGTAGCGTGAAAGCTAGCCAGATCAAGAATCTACCTACCAAGTGTCGATTGTTTTCTCGCATTTATGAGAACTGTAACATTAAAATGAATGTCCACTCGCAGTTGTTATGATACACACATCAATCTATGTCATGCTCTCTTTGATTCTCCCGTTGATTAACTTATCTTATCAACTATATATCCACGTTTAATGCACGAAGTGGCTGTATTCGATATAACGCAAGGCCTCCCTCACTGTCAAGTGGTTGTTCTCCGCGTTGGTAGTCTTCCCAACGTGGGGCCTGATCGGTCAGTGATGCTACCAGAAGTTGTCAACCATGGACAGGTCTGCATGTTCACCAATCGGAGACATATGAAACAAAAACAATAAATAGAGCCTTGTACGGTCACTAAAGACGTTCAAACCAGTAGGCCCAGTTCTTACATACGCAAGCATTACACCACCCCACTGGTGTCAAAGGCATGAACCCCACAGCGATGCGGTCGAGATTACTCTAAATTACACCAAGCACTACACAACAAACCGCACAGTCCCACAATGTCAATCTCCGTCCGTCCACTGGTTTTCATACCAAATATAACAAGCCTGCACTGCTGCATCCGGGTATTAAACCCGGGCAGCCTTAATTCCGGTCGGATACGCTAACCACAATACTACCCGCGCCTCTTGTAACGAAGTTTTCATTTTTGCTACCTAATAGAAATAGTCCTACATAGTGTATTATTACGATTCATTTTCTTAAGATTCAATTTAGTGAAACGCTTTTTTAACCATTCCCTGACATTTTCCGTTAGATTATGTGTCATGTTGGATTTTCCGTAAGAAGTTAACATCTCGTGAAACAATCCCTCGAGATGTGTCTATACACCTATACACGGTATTGGAGTACGGAACGGACGAGCCCTTCTCTCGTTAGCGTATGTACGGTATTCGAGTAGGATCCAGCGTGATCAATTAGCCTTCGCTAACATAAGGGAATTTACTAAGTCGGCGACCGCCGCAACAAATCGCTATTTCTTCCATGTTAGCCGAACATTTGCGACGTCGAAGCGAATATCGGACCATTTGCCTCGGCAGTCGCCACTTAGTTTCCTCACAAATTGCGTGTCTGCTGCCAGACCGACTCGCCGCCGCCGTGCGCAGTCAGACCTGGTTTCCATTTCTCGCTTCTTTGAAAAAGGAACGCAGCAACTGCCGAACATATTCGAGCAAACTGTAATATATTCTGCGCAGTCTTCGATGGTCAGGCTTAACAAGGATGCCCTACAAAACACGCAACTGTCGTTTTATCAAGTCAGCAAGCCATCCACGCTTGGCCGCTAACTCGTCTGTAGGCGATGACGATGGCGACTGGGAGTTAATGCGTTGTCGCTCACTGACTCGCTTGGCGGCGCCATGAGTGGTTGTGCGGTGACTCTATTTCTGAATTATGTTCAGGGAGCGGCGCTTGCGGGTAGCGGCAATGATTCGTTCGCAGTGTACAAGTTGGTTGGCTGACTGCTTCTACTATTGTACCGCGAATGCTACATGGAACGTGTGTAAAGATGTGACTGAAGCGTTGGATACCCGATGGGGGCATGGAAATGAGTTTGTACGTATTGTATGCACACAACGCAAAATATTCATTGTGCATTTTTATGTTCGTTGGTAATAAACTGTCTTACTACTTAACTACTATACAGTCTACAGTTCAAACATCTTATAATACAAAATGTTATTGTACCCAACCAAACCAAAGCTTCACTCACTGCGTCGCCAGTTCTCACGACATTGGATCTCGTCGGTCGGTGATGATCCAGAAGTTGATCTCCCCGGACTGTCTGGTGTCTCTGTTTCTTGTCTAAGCATATAGACTATATATATATATATATATATATATATATATATATATATATATATATATATATATATATATATATATATATATATATATATATATATATATATATATATATATATAAGAAAATACGTCACAATATGTAGATGGATGATAAACTTCAAAAAGTGGTATATGTAAACCACTCACCGCTAAGTAATAATCGCAGACGGATCAAGAAATAGTGGTGGACAGACGAACTTACTCAGGTATGGGACGGTGATGTAACCAGAGGGGTCCAAGCCCCCAAATCCAGGAAAATTAATAGGGTTGGGAACTGAGGACCAACAATATTTCATCATTCTCAATACCAAAATGCATGGTGGTTAATGGCGGTGATCTTTTACTATTGGACATAACTATGAAAAAGGCCTACAGCCGCCAAGCTTCTCGCGTATCTTATATACATATATACACACACGGTTAACAAATAATATCATTTAAATTATTA
>JAODUO010002056.1:0-42500 GCA_025642075.2 Ridgeia piscesae
GATACATCCTAGTTACAGTAATGCTCTCATTAATGAACTAGCTATTGTCAGTGCATTGTTTACAATTTCCTGGCTGTTCCGTGTTTGTATCAGCTGAGCAACTGGCAACATCACCAGTCAGTTGGCTGTTCTTACCAGCTCTATCATCCTGTGTCAGAGCTCTAAAATCACACTACTTCCAACATCATTTTGTTTTCCCATTTTAACTCCACTTCCTTTTTTATGATAAAAAAATTATTGTGTTGGAAACAGTGTTTTTAAAGTGTCATAAGATAACTGTTGGATGTATTCTGTAGGATATGCTCAGTTATTAACAAACGCATGCATGTACATACACATATGGAGGCATGCAGGCACACACATGTACACAAACACATGTACACAAACACACACACACACACACACACACACACACACACACACACACACACACACACACACATACAACTAAATGCACACACATGTACATGAACACACAAACACACACACACACACACACACACACACAGATGTAGACATAATCAGTTGTTTACATTGTGTTTTTTTCTGGAATAATTTGATTGTGGTGATGTACAGATTCAGCTATGTGGTAAATTTCTAAATGTGGCTCCTCAATAGCACCTACCACTGTTTTAGAGGAGTCTTTGTAGTTACAGGCTATAAAGGTGTCAATGTATTACAGGATCTGTCCATTTGTCAGTGTTGTAGGCTCAAACAATGTCACATATTGCAATTATAAAAGTGTCAGTGTTTTCAGTGCCAAAATGTCAGTATGTTGCAATCTCTAGCAGTGTCAGTGTGTTGCAAGCTGTCACAATGTCAGTGTGTTGCACTCATTAACATTTGTAAGTGTGTTGCAGGCTCTCACAATGTCAGTGTGTTGCAAGCTCTAACAGTGTCAGCATGTTGCATGCATTAACATGCAGTGGGTTGCAGGCTTAAACAGTGTCAAAGTGGTGCAAGTTCTAACAAGATGATAACTCTGACCTGTTGCAATGGTGATGTGGTCATGATGTTGGACCCTCTTCTATCAAGGCTTGCTATGCAAGGTTTGCTATGCCTACATATTGCCATGGTGATTAGCTATGTTTGCACACAATCCCATGGCAATCACAAACTGGTATATGTATAAGAGATCCTCTTTTTTGGCTTACCTATAGATATGCCTCAATGATCTGGGACAATGTTAGTGATCTATTACTCGAGTACTAACCAAGTCAATGTTTAAATTGTTCCTAGTCCATCAGAATGATTTCTGAATAGTTCTGTTGATTATTTGCTCATCTCTCATGCTGGTGAGTAACGTTGAAGTCTGAATGCGTAATATATATATTTTCCCATTCTATTTTTGTGTAGTGGGCTTCATTCTACAACCGTTTTTTGAAATTAAAAATTCTTTACAAATTTACAGTACTGGTGGGGTTACCAGCTCTGGGTTTTTATTTATTATTTTATTCTTATGACTGTCAATGTGTTTAGTTACTTTATTAAGCTCAGAACAATAAAATAGCAGTTAAAGAGTTCTACTGCAGCTCATTCCAAATTATAAACAGAATCCCGGTTCAAAAGGCAAAATGGATTGGGAATGATCTGTGTGAAGGATTTAGCTTTAACTATGCTGATCTTTAACTTTCCACAGTAGGTTCCATTACAAATTACTGTTTGACCAATTCTGGGCAGAGGCATCCTTCCTTTAAGTAAGAAATATTCAAGTTACAAATGCATCTCTCACTAATGGTTCTGTTGTCAGAGAAATTTGTATGAGGTGTATACTTGTAAATGACTTATGTCACAGACCAGATAGTGTACATAAAATATGAAAACACTTGCTTGTACATATATAATTATGTAAATAGTTGTATTTTTTGCACTGTGTTCAACTGGCCATGGGATGAGATATGGTTTGAATAATACAACCGAAGTTATATTGATAACAGCAGTTGTGAGGGACATTGGTTTTGAAAATGTCACAGATATGAGTCTTTCTGAAAGTTAATGGTTGTGGAGTACTGCTGATACTGGCAAGCAGAGAGATGTTGTTCTCACCATGCTGCTGCTTGACTCAAATGTCTTATAGGATGTGCACAGTTAACTTAAACATTTATTTAACATACAACTGTATAAACATTCATGTGAAATATGCAATAGTCTTGCAGTTTCTTAAACGTGTTACTTTGCATGTAGGAGCTATTTATCACAGAATGGATGACATTGTACAGTGTCTGTTTAATTTACACATTAAGTGAATTTGTAGAGTCTCGATGGCTAAGTAAGGTTTCACTGTTGCCCATGTGGTTATACATATGTTAGCTAATGTTGAAAACCAACTTGATGCGAGATCCAGTGGGTTGTCTATATTCTGGTGGGCTATCTTTATTCTAGTGGACTTAATCTGTTGGTGGGTTATTTATATTCTGGTGGGCTATCTTTATTCTGGTGGGCTATATATATTTTGGTGGGTTATCTTAAGTTTAGTGGGCCATCTGTATTCTGGTGGGCTAATTTTATTTTGTTGGGCTGTTTTATTTAGTTGACATGTCTTTATTCTGCTGAACCGTCTCTGATATAGTGTTTGTGAGTGGTTACAAGTTGTGTCCACACTTTGCACAGCTACTTCAAGGTTGCTTTATTGTGATGCCATATCAACCCTCGATAATATGACCTGTCACAGGTCATTCATTACTTACTGCAGTTGATTTGACAAGATGGTAACAACAACATTGTAAGGTGATAAACTATGTCCAGTGTTTTATGTATCGCGTGTGAGCATATTTTCTCTTTATATTGTTTATTGCTATAGACTGAGATAATAAAATTCACAGTTTGCTATGTATTTATGTATTAATGGTTAACAATCCAACATCCATGTATACTGAGTGAGTCAGGGTGCGAGTGAGATAGGATGAGAGTGAGATAGGTTGAGAGTGAAATAGGGTGTGAGTGAGATAGGGTGAGAGTGAGATAGGTTGAGAGTGAGATAGGGTGTGAGTTAGATAGGGTTAGAGTGAGATAGCGTGAGTGAGATAATTGAAGTGAGGATGGTGTGAGTGAGATAGGGTTGTGAGTGAGATAGGGTGTGGGGATGAGATAGGGTGTGAGTGAGATAGGGTGTGAGCGAGATAGGGTGTGGTGAGATAGGGTGAGAGGAGAGGTGAGATGATTAGTTGAGACAGGATGATATATGATTGTGAGTGAGATAGGGTGTGAGTGAGATAGGATGAGAGAGTGAGATGGGTTGAGAGTGAAATAGGGTGTCAGTGAATAGGGTGAGAGGCTGATGGGGTACCTAGCAGCAGGGTAAATAATCAGGGTTATGTGGCTATTTCCCAAAATAAAATCCCCATTACTTCAAAAAGTCAACTCTCATCTCTGTTCCCAACCATTCTACACACACACCCACCACCCCACACACACACACAACACACACACACAGACAAACACACACTCATACATGTAAACACACACACACCCATACATACACACAGGCACACACACACTCACACCACCACCACCCCCCACACACACACACCACACACACACAGACAAACACACACACAGACAAAAACACACATACATATAAACACACACACACACTCAAACCCATACACACACACCCACACACAACACACACACACACAGACAAACACACTCATACATGTAAACACACACACACACACACACTCAAACCCATATATACACACAGACACACACACCACACACACACACACACACACACACACACACACACACACACACACACACATGAATGTACAAAACACATTTATGTACTTTTGACAACACACCTGTCCATCTCTGCTCCTGACACAGCTGGTTGTGGTCCACCAAACGACCCGATGTACCTGTCTGTCCCTGTTGTCCCCTGATCCCATCCGTCTCTTCCCTCCAGCCGCAGTCCCAGGAGGAACTGTCCAGCTGGGAACATAAACTGGAGGACACACTGCGAAAACTCAAGGACGATATCAAAACAGTGAGTGACACTCTTGATCTGCCTGGTCGTGGCTTTCTCTTCTCTTCCTCTGTCACTGCTGTTGTCTCTTATGTTGTTGTCATCACTGCTGTTGTCTCTTACGTTGTTGTCATCACTGCTGTTGTCTGTCTAGATGTTGGAGAACATAAAACAATCCTAGAGAGACATCAACATCTATTTTTACGATATGCAAACTGAAATTGGTCAAGCAGTGGATCGATAATTGAATTAAGAAACTGGAGGACCAAGCGTTTAAACAAGAGGCTGTAGAATGGTTGATAGCCTGATAGTTGACTTTTGAAGTAATGGGGATTTTATAATGGGAAATAGTCACGACACCCTATCACCATTGCCTATTGCCAGGTACCCCATCAGCCTGTCACCCTGTTACACACCCTATCTCTCTCAACCTATCTCCTCTCATCCTATCTCACTCACTCACACCATTTATCATCCTGTCTCATCACTATCTCCCTCCCCTCTCTCTCCCCTCACCCTATCTCTACTCTACTCTCTCTCGCTCACTATCTCGCTCTACCCTGTCTCTCACGCTATCTCAATCTAACCCTATCTAACTCACACCCTATCTCCCTCTCAACCTATCTCACTCTCCCTATCTCCTCTCTCACTATCTCACTCACACCCTATCTCACTCTAACCCTATCTAACTCACACCCTATCTCACTCTCAACCTATCTCGCTCTCACCCTATCTCACTCACAGCCTATCTCGCTCACACCCTATCTCACTCACACCCTATCTCACCCACACCCTATCTCACTCACACCCTATCTCACTCTCACCCTATCTCACTCACACGCTATCTCGCTCTCACCCTATCTAACTCACACCCTATCTGACTCTCAACCTATCTCACTCTCACCCTATCTCACTCTCACCCTATCTCACTCACCTATTTCACTCTCAACTTATCTCCTCTCACCCTATGTCACTCAACACCCCTATCTCCCTGCTCCACCTATCTCCTGCCCTCCTCTCACTCTCAACCTATCTCACTCTCATCCTATCTCACTCTCACCCTATCTCACTCACACCCTATCTCACTCATACGATATCTCATCCTATCTCACTCACACCCTATCTCACCCTATCTCGCTCTCACCCTATCTCGCTCACACCCTATCTCACTCACACCCTATCTCACTCACACCCTATCTCACCCTATCTTGCTCTCAGCATATCTCACCATATTTTGCTCACACATTCTCTCACTCACACCCTATCTCGCTCACACCCATCTCACTGTCACCCTATCTCACCCTATCTCGCTCTCACCTTATCTCACTCTCACCTTTTCTCACTCACACCCTATCTGTGTGTCACTCTATCGCCCCTGTGCCCAGGAAATGACGGAGGGGATGCTGGAGCTGGAGCGATCCCGCATTGAGACGGCCACAGAGCTGGAGCAACTCCACAACCAGAAGGACAACTTGCAGGAGCATCTGAGCATGGTCATACACACCCTCGTCGTGGTAACTCTCTCGCATGCATGCATGCTTCGTCACACTTCGTCACGCTTGTGTTTCTGTCTTTTTCTTCAGATTTGTAGCACTTTTAAACGATCGTTTCCCAGCGATGAAGAAAAATGTCATCAAAATTTATGTTTTATATTTTATGGAAAACTTGGTTTATTCTCCTTGTTAAAATAATAATATTAACAATGGCTTAATGCAAGAAATACTAGAAGCTACCACTACTGCTGAAAATTACTTGGTTTATTAATATATTGTCTGTGGCAAGGTTCATGGGGATAAAAAAAAAGTGAAGCATTACATGACTTTGTTGTTACTGTGTATTGCAAAGACAATTTCTCACTATAGTCAGTCACCTTGAGAGTGAAACCTTGAGAGTGAAACATGTTAATGGAATGTTTTTGTGAACTTACAACACGAACTGATCAATGACTGGTGCGTTCTGTTTCAGATCCGGAGTGGGGCCAACACCCCAGTGCCACAGGACGCGAAGACAAAGGGAAACACTAACTACTTTGAAGAGCAACAATACCAGCTGAAGGTGACTAGTTCTGTCAACGTCTCAGAGATGTCACTGACACAATGGTGGAAAATATCTTGTGCCGCCACCCCAATTGTTACTTCTACACCACCCCAATTGTTACTTCTACACCACCCCAATTGTTACTTCACCTACACCACCCCAATTGTTACTTCACCTACACCACCCCAATTGTTACTTCATCTACACCACCCCAATTGTTACTTCTACACCACCCCAATTGTTACTTCACCTACACCACCCCAATTGTTACTTCTACACCACCCCAATTGTTACTTCACCCCAATTGTTAGTTACCAGGTTGGACTATACCAAACACACCCCATCTATTAGTGAAATCCGTAATTCTTACTTAGAATCCTCTATAAAACTGTATTAGGTTTCTCATCCTACTGCAATTTAACCCTGACCCACCCAAGTGTTGCATCTACAACTACAAGTGTAAAATGTACCTACATAGAACAAAACCTGCTGCATATCAATGGCAACCTGCCAAACATTGAAGGCGTTTCTCTATGATAGGTGTACTCATATGAATTTTTGCTTCTGTGACGGAAGTAAAATATAATATTACTTGATCAGGATACAGTCACTTTCTTCCAAACACGAATAAAACAGGTGTGTATCGTATGTATACTTATACTGATGTTTGCATCAGTGAAAGTGTTTGTCTGTTACAGAAAGTGAAGAAGTTTGGCTTCAGTAGCCTGGAGGATGTCTGTGAGTCGTGGAAGACAAAGGATGTGAGTGGGCATGTCACGGCCAACATGGAAGTGTTGTGTGCCCAAGAACTGCCTCCAAGTCTGGCACCGGTCACACCAGTGACCACTCGTCCAGTCGCATCAGCCAGTGCTGCCTCTAGTGGCCAGGCTGGAGTTAGTGAATCGACCGGTGGGAGTGTCATCAATAGTGCCACTCACTGTATCACTGTAGAAGGACACAGCTCCACAACAACAGGAAATCCCATAAAAGGACCAACACCCGTAGGTCTAGTGTCAAAGAAAGCATCCACATCCACGTCCACAGAAGGACCAGTATCCACAATAGAACAAACAACCCAAGAAGGACCCACTAACAAAGAAGGACCTAGGTCCATAGAAGTGCCAGCATCAACAGACGGGTCGAGATTGACGGGTCTAATCTCGACAGAAGAGCCAGACAGAGCAAGTGCCATGGACAGAGCTGAGATGAGCTGTGCAAGTGGTGAATCGATTGATGCGTTGCCCCAGTGCCAGATACCAGGGTGTTCACGGACTGCAGACAATACAAAGACAGGGACCGCCGATGACACAGGACCCAGCTGTACCCTGCACCAGCACATGCCCATCTACAAACCACTTAGTGGTAAGTTAGAACCTCTGTGAAAAATTCTCTTTACCTTACTTGTACTTACTCTACATATTTTTCGTGATATTCTTAATATTAGAATAAATATTCTGAAAGTATGCTACTGGTTTTAAAATTGCTTTTAAGCCTGAAATGTAGTTAAGAATTGTAACGGACGGACGGTAACCATGTTGTTTTATAATGTATTTTATTATTAACAGGACATATTGATGTTGTAGGGTACACTTGCTGTCACTGTAAGGTGGACGCCTATGTACCACTAAGAGCACGCTGCCAACACGTGTGTTGTCTACACTGCTGGAAAGTCTGCATTGACGTACGTTTGTCATTATTCACTCACCGTTGTTTGATTGTGGTTTACACATTTGTGCATCTTTTATTATCTGTGCCAAACAAACTTGAAATTGCGTATTCACAGTATTAATAGAATTATAAAACCTTAATTTCACTGAGCTATTTATTAAAATATAAACAAATGTGATGACAATAATTAAGTCTGGCAGAAGTGAGCAAATATCTCATTTGTCTGCCTGTAAAATATGAACGTGTGGATGCTATTCATGGTTACTTTCACAAGATTAGTTGTAGGTATGTACAAAAGCTGCTGATAACAGAGTAAGCTGTGAACAAATAATAGTTTAATAAATTAGACAGTACAGCCTGTAATGGGATATGGGCTGTACTAATGGGAAGGCAGTTTAACTTTGTCTTCCCCTGCAGTGTTCTCTTTGTGATGTTGTCTCCACGTCTTACTGCTACAACCATTTGTCATGTAGCCATGGTTTAAAGCCAGATTATTATGCAAGTAACTAATCCTCCAGAAATATATCAACTTCCACCCACCTATTCTGTCTCATAGAGTTATATAGAACTTATTATTATGCCGTAGGTTTTACAAATTTCTGTTAATGTCTGCAGGAGTTGAAGAAGTGTCCTGAATGTGGCCAGAAAGTGAAACGGAAACATCTCACAAGATTCTACTTTCACTCGGGACCAAATCGCCCCTGATGGCTGATTTCTATCGTTACTATGTCGACCTGACAATGATTTGCTGCAGTTTTCCATGATTTATTTAGTCAAATGGCCAAGCTGAGTTACTTTTCAACCACTGCCATAATACTGCTAATAATCAGTGTGCTGTTGCATGAAAACGTTATCTATATTTTATATCCATTCTTACGTTGGAACACCTTATCTGTGATAATAGGATAAGCATGGTGCATAATAAAAGAGTATTTGTATGATGTTCTCAATGTTGTCAATTATAACTAAATAAATATCGTAGAACACACCCATGTGATTTAATAATCATTTGTGGCCTGTATTGTATGACATTTGCTCGGATGTAGGGTCAAACGCATTTACTGTGTCAAACTGTAGCGCAAATGTTTCTGTTAATGTTCCTGTCTAAGGCAAATCTTCAAAAATATGTCAAACAGCTCAAAAGTGTTCTTCCCTGTTTGTCTTGAAATCATCTGCTTTCAGAAGATCGCAGCCTGTTTATATCAACTTTTTGATATCCAACAAAATTAATACCTAAAAGTTGATTTCTAACAATATGACAGGTGTAACATTTCGTTTTTAAAATAAAAAACTAATGTCTCGTTTTTATTAATATCAAACTTGTTAACTGTTATCTGTTGAATACTAGCCAATATGTCTATGGTCAGATATGTGTGTGTATAGGGTGTCTGCTATGTAATTAAAAAAAATGGAATTTTTTATTATTAAGAAAGCGACTTAAAAATCATTAAAATCTTGAATAAAATATGCTATATATTGAATATGAAATAGTAATTAAACAAAAATATTAAGCAGCGAGTTTAGTTACATGAGCAACTCTGGTATCGCGAAAAAAGCCCCACCAGAGTATTCCTAGCACTGGCCACCGCGTGATTTTGATCGATGTAACGTAATTTTACACAATCCAGTAGATGGCGCTAGGAGTTCTAAAATGGATCATTGAAGACAGTAGTAAACGCATTTGACATGTTATGGTTTGAAAAATAGTGTAAAAATGCAGGTTATTAATCCAAATAATATTAAAATATATAACTTAAGTGCTGGAAAATCATTACCGGAGGTACGTAACTTTTAAAATATAAATATGAATGGTGTCATTAAAGCAATGAGTATTTTACTTGTATTATCGCTCGGCTTAGCACGTTGTATGTGTCGGTCGATCACTGGTATCTGGATTTACAGAACTACTTACATGTTACCTTCACCTTTAAAATCATAGTTAATATAATCAGTCGCTGTTGAGAACTCACACATTTGACATAAACGACACACCTATCGGTCAGACCTATCTTGGAAAATAGCTGTACTGTCTGGGACCCCTACACCGCTACACAAATAAACAAACTAGAAATGATCCAACGCCGTGCATCTCGACATGTCTTACATCGCCACCATAATACATCAAGTGCAACCAATATGATCCAGACATTAGGATGGAGATCCCTATCGGACCGAAGAAATGACGCAAAACTGCATGATATACAAAATAGCAAATGGCCTAGTGGGTATACCAGCAAATAAATATCTCATTCCTGTAAACACAGTCACTAGAAAGCAACATTCCTTGTCCTACCTTATCCCTCACTCCAGATGTAATTACCACTTGTATTCTTTTTTCCCAAGTACCATTCGATTTTGGAACTCCCTCCCTCAAGTTCAACATGTAAATAAAAACAGCCTTAATTCCTTTAAAAGCAATATCCGGGCTTTGCATTTTTCCACTTTTTAGATATAACTAGTTCTTTTGCATGCATTACTGTTTACATGCACTAATTATTGTTCTGATACATTGCATTGCACCCAAAAAACGAAAGAAAAAAATAAGATTTTTCCTGTTTGCCCGCCTGTATCCTCAGCATGTTGAGGCATAGGCGGTATCCTGGAAGAAGAAGAAGGACCTACCTTTCCACCAATCACAATACTGCTTTAATAAATACAGTTACACTAGAATGCCTATAGGGGGCCCCGGCTATAGCTTACTGAATATGCTGTCATATAACGCATACAATACATTGATGCTGCCTACAAAATAACTATGTAGTTTCCCTACTATATATGCTGATTGTTTTACCACTCCCACATATTGGTCACCCTGATAAAGTTTGAGGTAATACTGAATATTATGCAAAATATGCCACTAGACACGATAGCAGCACTATATTGCATTAAAATAAAAAATCATCACAGCACCAGCATAGATTCTTATTGCTTAAGTTTTTATGTGACGTCAGCACACGTTTTGAATACACTTATGGTACACCAAGCCAAGGTAGGGGCCAAGTCGTATATGGTCTCATTATGTATCACTCAAAATGGACCGGAAACGAGACTCTCTAGGAGCATATATCGGTTTCACAAGACACCTAAAACTGTGCAATCGATGTGAATCTATTCACGAACTAGGTGCGGAAAGAAATGGTCTTGGAAATGAGAAGAAAAGACAACTTGACAAGCAAAATGGAACTGGGCGTTGGTGTGTTCCAAGACGTTTCGTGAATGGTTCATAAAATACGTTAGTTTTGTGTATAACAAAATATTATATAGTTTATTTCCCAAATGTAATACGTACATTGTTTGTAAGTGTAGATGTGAAGACAATATTTTTCGTCCTAACCAAAATACGAAAACTGGCTATAACCACCAACATTTTTACGCAATGTATATAAGGTAGCCGATCAAATGGTTCAGTGCATGTATATTTTGTTTTACAATACACTTGCGTTAGCAATCATGACCCTTATGGATATAAAATGTACATTTTATAAGGTTATCGTGAATAAATAATGTTTATTATTAATGGTAAACCACCACTGCATGATCTACTGAATACCAGGGTGTTGTATTTATAAGCTTAGATGTAACAAATTATTTATAACCTGGAGCATTTGTATTGTGACACAGTGTCATCACTGTTGGTGCCGGGAACGAGCACGACTCCAACAGATTAGTGGTACAGTTTGAGCATGCCCGGTGGACTTGAACCTACAGTCTCACCGTCGGTCACAGAGCTCAGGTTGTCAGGTGGTGACAGAAAGGTGGACACTGCTGTACTGACTGGACTATGACTTCTATCGTGTTGATATTGTTTCCATTGAAATTTGAAAAATACAATAGAGTTAATTGATTAGAGCCTGGATCAAACAGTGGTTCAACAGTGTACACTGGGGATTGGCATGAGCATGAACACGGCAAAGTGCTTGACACT
Organism: Ridgeia piscesae; assembly: GCA_025642075.2. NCBI lineage: Eukaryota > Metazoa > Annelida > Polychaeta > Sabellida > Siboglinidae > Ridgeia > Ridgeia piscesae. The sequence goes on from JAODUO010002056.1 coordinate 11,598, forward strand.
GTTTACAATCATAATTATTGTGTGACTGAGGGTGTATGCAACTCACGAAATACCGCCTTGTATGTCTTGTGAAACTATTTCTTTCATGATTTGGTGTATCGGTTGAATGTTTCAGTCGGTACCTCTGTCAGAAAAAAGTTACGATGATACATGGACAAGATTTCGATCCAAATAATGGACTATCTTGCATGAAGCCATCATGTCATCGGTTCCAACATAAGGCGTGATATTGGTGTGGACACTTATTTCTGTGCTGTTGTTCATTCGATATGCATGTTGATGAGATGATATCACCAAAATAAATAATCCAGCAAGTGTTTCACTGAACTCTGAATGCCCTGTAGGTGGAGCTGGATTTTCTTATCCAGTGGCCATCTCGAACTTCTCGGTATGAGTTTGGTAATAAGGTGGTAGTGATAAGTGATCGCTGACTGCTTTTATTGAAAAACCATTTGGTGCAATTAATGCTGTACTGAAGCTTCAGACACCACCATACGATGTAGTACCTCATCACTATTGCCCCGCAGGCTTCAGTCACATTCGTCTCTAAGGGTTGGGGTCACATCTTGGATAAACATCTAATGCAAGAGGTTGGGACCTTGTCAAATGTCAAACTTGTTACCTGGTGACATCGTCATGGCAGAACGGGCTTCAAAATGGAGGAGGATGTCACTTTCTGCCAGGGGGATTAGTTACTCCAGATGTAACCAGTGCTGCAGCTACTTGACGTTGCATACACCAGGAAGATTGCAATTGTGCGCATCCTTGTAAAACAGGTGATTGGGTTGGTGGTAAGGAAGTTCAGCATTTTTGCAGCAGAAAGTCTGTTGGAGTTTTTGAAACTGAGACAAGGTGAATCAACCCGAACCATTGATAAGATAGTCAGAGTTTGTTTTAAAAACCATCCTAACAAAATTAGTATGTATAAATTAATGTCAACAGTATTTTTTACCAGTATTCAAAATTCCACGTACAGTTTTCACCATATATGTGCAGCTGTACACGCGTGTGTGTTCTGTGTACTGTTATCACTGTACCCGGTAGAACTAAGGCTTTTGCAGTTATACAAGTTTGTTTCTTTTCTGCAGTGGCTTTCTGACAAAAAGAAGAGAAGTCTACAGAAGGAAGATGTGGGTGAGTGGGAGACTCTGGGAGACTAGTTATACAGTGAGTGGGAGTCTCTGGGAGACTAGTTCTACAGTGAGTGGGAGTCTCTGGGAGACTAGTTCTACAGTGAATGGGAGTCTCTGGGAGACTAGTTCTACAGTTAATAATTAGTCACCATCTGGAGCATGCACTGCAGAATATTTGTAGACTTTCATTCCACATACTGCGGAATATACAGGGGGAAATGTCAGTAGACAATACATTCTGTAATTTTTGCGATGATACTTCACAATGTTGCCTGTAGACATAGCAGGAGCATTGTTGTGTTTAATGACATTTGTCTTTAATCAGATTGTATTTCCGTGAGTAGAGTTTTGATCATCTGTTTCAGACCTTCGACGTCGGATAGAATTGATCCAAGACTTTGAGATGCCGACAGTGAGCAACTGTATTGTGGTGTCTAAAGATGGACAGTATATTCTGGCCACAGGTGATTAATTTCACTAATTCCTATCGCATGTGTTCACTTCCTACAGTTTCTTTAATAACTGAATCTCACAAAATGTTTACCACAATTCACAGCACATAGTTAAAATATTGCATAAATGTTTTCGATTCGATTGATCACATGCAAGTTAACAAATGAGATCTGTTATTACAAAATTCAAAATGCAAAACAGTTACAAGGAATGTTATCCAAACCCACAGGATAAGTTTTTTTAATGAATATCTATAGTGGAATTACAGGTTCACTCTGAGAAGACTGACATGCAAGACACGTCATATTGTTAACAAATGTTACTAATAATGCAAAATAAGCATTATAAGTTTTTATTACTAACACGTATTGTTAACAAATGTACTTCTGAGATGTTGTGTTGATCTTACTATAAACTTGTCCCAGGTGTGTACAAGCCACGAGTACGTTGTTACGATGTCAGTCAGCTGTCGATGAAGTTTGAGCGGTGCATGGACTCTGAAGTGGTCAAGTTGGTCACTCTAAACACTGACTACAGCAAGGTGGGTGTGACCGTCACTGAACTGGCCAAATAGGTTGTATCACCGGGATATGTTGAAACTGAAACAAATTAATGAATTCAGGTTCCATTAAGAAATATTATGTAATTAAGATTTGCACCAACAGTTGAGTGAAGACTTAAATAAACTGTTGAGATTGCCACATAATTTAGTAGTCAACTGATTGCAAGTTTGATTTATGTGGTAGCCTAAAATGTTAGCTGATAGGTTATTGTTGAATCCTTTTTGTCGTGTTTATGTCCATGTTTTAAACTGTATCACATAGTCAGACAAGCATGTTGTAGGTGATTACAAGTCTAGTTTGCAACTTAACGTTGTGTGTTGTACTTTATGCTGTAGGTTCCTCGGCATGTGACAACAGTATTTGTTTCTGAACAGTAGCCTTATTTAAAACTGGTTGTTTGTTTCCTGCATGAGTTAGTTATTCACCCTGTTACTGCTGTCGTCATGACTGGACTGACGTCTGCTTTCAGTTAATATTCCTACAAACAGACCGGTTCCTGGAGTTGCACGCACAGCATGGACGATACTATAGGACCAGGATCCCCAAATATGGGCGGGACATGGCGTACCACGACACGTCATGTGACCTCTATGTTGTTGGTGTCAGGTGCGTTATTTCACTTGTATTCTTTCTATGTTCACAAGCCCCCTAATTGCGCCGTGTTGACAAATGTGCATGATCAGTAAAAATATGCTGTTTTTCATTCTGTACAGAGATCTCTACGATTGAATATGAATTGTGTAGTGCAGGATTACTCGAAACAATTTGTTTATCATTCTTGACAGAACTGTATATATTCTAACATCAAATTAATTTCCCAGGGAATTAATTATTCAGCCGTGTGTAATTGATTTGTTCTCACATATATGACAACTAATAAAACTTTGTAGTCATTGATTCAATGGTGCAATTCTGATCAATATTACAACGTTTTGAAAATGGAAATATAATCTCTGATCTCCCAGTCTCTTGCTCCAGCTCTGTGGGCCGCTGTACGGTTGTATATTTAGCTTGTCTTGTGTTGTTTTATTATCTCATCAATAACTTTGTGTTTTTGCAGTCCGGAAATATACAGACTCAACCTGGAACAAGGTCGATTTATGAGCTCACTGAAAACTGATGCTACGTAAGTGCCACCTGGGGGATGATGCTGGAACAAATGAAACCATATCAAGTAGCCAAACATGATTTAATGAAACGTAAACACCCATGTTTCTCTGTGGGGCTGTTTGAAACCGTAACATTACAAAGTCCAATCATAATGTTGCAATACATAGTTGAATATCTATCTTCCTTCATAGCTCAGTACATTTCTTGTTGCGTTGGTTGGTACTCACTCCAATGCGTGTAATTTTTCTATATTGAAACTTTTATTTATTACAATTTCTACTGATGTTTAAAATATGAAGAAAAAACACGCACTATCCTGCTACCAAATAATTACCTACTTCCTGTGAGAAAAGCGTAGCCATGCATGTTAGCTGCCAAATAACATAAAAATGAATGAAATCCGTTGACAACTTATTTTTCTGATATTTTTTCAACATCAGGTTAGGCCGTTTTAGGCCGATTGATTGTTGCTACAGTTGCCTCTGGTGTAAACCAATGGCATGAGCGATGAAATGTTGCGCTGACAAATGGTCAATTTTTCCACACCAAAAGGTGTCCAAAGTCATTCTAACTATGTGAACTACAAGGGGATGTATAATAGCCATATTCATTAATACTGTCAGTTGTTTTGTTGAAACATAGACGTGGCAACTTTAGATAATCCAAAGTAAACGTTTGAATCTGGAAATTTCTTCGACACGAACGTCCGCTGTCTTGTTGTTTACTTCTTACTTACAAAAATGTGGGCATCAACTTTGTCACATGTTTTGTCCGCCCGCGTCTAACTAGCTGTCATTCAATCTGCTCATGAAATAATATCCACAATCTTGAAAAATCTGTCAGCTATCCGATGATACCAAATGTGCACGGGGCGGTTACTTATTATACAAACTAAAAATGTTTTTATACAGGAAGGTGCCTGGGGCCAATTAATTGGCCATGGCCAGTTGCAGGGTTAATCATACTATTTTATTATATTTATTTATTTATCTGATTTATTTATATATTAAACCTACTTTTACAAAAGTGTACATTGAAGCAGCATCTGTGGAATGACGCAAGCGAAGCAAATATGAATTATATCGCAACACGGAAGTGCACATAATAAAAATAATAATATAATATACTGAGACGATATGCCCACATATGTACATGTTTATTTGACAGTGATTGACAAATAATTGATACCACCATTATCAAACGATCACCCAATTAGTTTCTGTGGGAAGTAAATGCTATATGTACTAAATGGACGAGTACATAGTTGATAGATTGTTTGTTTGTTGCAGAGAAATCAACTGCTGTGAGTTTAACCCGGTGCACCAACTGTTTGCCTGCGGTACACACCAGGTAGGTGTGAGACATGAGAGTGCTCACAGCGATGGCTGTCTCTCAGATGATTTGAAGATATGATCAAAACCTAACTTTTCACTTAGTTACATAATGGCCACTTTTAAGAAACTACAATGTAAGATAACACCAGAGAGATTATTAGTATTAAATGGTAAGCTCTTTGTTGTTTCTTTTAACTTTATATGTATCCGTATTCTTTTAGACGGCAACTGTTGTAAGTGTATGTCTACCTTGTTGTAAGTCTACAGCATGTATTAACAGCTGCTGGATACAATGAATGAATGTGCTGTAACGAGATAACAGGAGCTGGCAGTTGACGGCATGTGGCCCGATTTGTGTAATGGCACCACCACCCCAGTCTGCCTCATTACACATAGAAATATGTAACAGTTGCCCTACTATCATTTTATAATGCACCATTTTAATGGCTATTTATTGAAAGTTCTCAGTGGAAATATCTCAATGACCATATGAACATATATATATATATATATTTATATATATATATATATATATATATATATATATATATATATATATATATATATATATATATATAATCATGTTACATTTAATATGCGCTAAGTAAATAAATTATGAAGAGTTATCAAGAAGATAGTGAATGTTGCATGTATAATAACATTGTAATAAAATAAATAATAAATTTTTATTGGAAAATGTAACCATTCTGAGGCAGTTTCCTGGGGCCCTTCAATCACCTTGACCGTGTGATGTGGTCAAGGTGATTGAAAGGGCTGCTGGGACTAGAGTGAGTGACAGCGGCCACCAATGGTCAGCATGTGGTCAGTCTCTATGGTCAGTAACTGACCATCACCCACTCAGTGTGAGTACTTACTCATGACTCAACATACTTTGAGGTCGGTGGTGGGTTGTAGGGGTGTGTAGAGTGCTGGGACCCCCGCACCAGAAACAGGGTGGGGTTGTTGGACTGTGCCCTCGGCAGTCTGCTCGAAGACGCAGGGTGAGTGGTGATTGTAGCGACAAGTTGTAACATTGTACATGTTCATGTCCTCTCCGAGGTGTACCTGGCTTGATGTTTTAGCAAATATAATAAGAGTTATGTGTATCTTTCTAAGAGTTATGTGTTTCCAGTAGCAGATCATTTTGTGCTATGTGTAATAAATATAAAAAGAACAAGTGATGACTTATAAAATTACTTACATTCCAGTCACATTGCAATTCTGTAGTGAGTACATCTCTGTGTGAGAGTCTGGGTTTTTGTGAATTATGGATGCACTAGTAATATTTAGGTTTTGTCAAAACCTGCAGTAAAATATGTGTCAGGTTTGTCAAATCTGAAATAATGTCCCTTGCTGTGGTCAGAGTGGACGGTGTGCCAGCAGTGACCGCCCTCAAGTTTAGAGATGGACTCCAGCTGGGTGTGGGCACAAGTACGGGTCAGGTAAGGCTGGGCAGCGGACACCAACTTGGAAAAGATTACACACTGGGAAACTTAATAGACCCCTGATTGGTGGTTTAAATGTTCTTGTAATGTTTGTTTTCCTTTTGTTTCTTTTGGCTCCTATTGCGATGTGCCTCAGCGTGTAAATTGTGTAAGAATTGCAAATGTTTTTTTGCTAAGTAATATTTATAACGGGGTATTTCATAGCTACTTACTTGCCAGCCTGTGTGAACTAACACACGTATAATAACTGACTCCCGTTTGCACTAACGCACGTGTAAGTTAACAATAACTGACTCCCGTGTGAACTAAACGCACGTGTAAGTTAACAATAACTGACTCCCGTATGCATTAACGCACGTGTAAGATAACAATAACTGACTCCTGTGTGAACTAACGCACGTGTAAGATAACAATAACTGACTCCCGTGTGAACTAAACGCACGTGTAAGTTAACAATAACTGACTCCCGTGTGCATTAACGCACGTGTAAGATAACAATAACTGACTCCTGTGTGAACTAACGCACGTGTAAGATAACAATAACTGACTCCCGTGTGAACTAAACGCACGTGTAAGATAACAATAACTGACTCCTGTGTGAACTAACGCACGTGTAAGATAACAATAACTGACTACCGTGTGAACTAAACGCACGTGTAAGTTAACAATAACTGACTCCCGTGTGCATTAACGCACGTGTAAGATAACAATAACTGACTCCCGTGTGAACTAACGCACGTGTAAGATAACAATAACTGACTCCTGTGTGAACTAACGCACGTGTAAGATAACAACAATTGACTCCTGTGTGAACTAACACATGTGTAAAATAACAACAACTGACACCCGTGTGAACTAACACATGTGTAAGATAACAACAGTTGACTCCTGTGTGAACTAACACATGTGTAAGATAACAACAATTGACTCCTGTGTGAACTAACACACGTATAAGATAACAACAATTGACTCCTGTGTGAACAAACACACGTGTAAGATAACAACAATTGACACCCTTGTGAACTAACACACGTGTAAGATAACAACAATTTACTCCTGTGTGAACTAACACGTGTAAGATAACAACAATTTACTCCTGTGTGAACTAACACATGTGTAAGATAACAACAATTGACACCTGTGTGAACTAACACATGTGTAAGATAACAACAATTGACTCCTGTGTGAACTAACACACGTGTAAGATAACAACAATTGACACCCTTGTGAACTAACACACGTGTAAGATAACAACAATTTACTCCTGTGTGAACTAACACATGTGTAAGATAACAACAATTGACTCCTGTGTGAACTAACACACGTGTAAGATAACAACAATTGACACCTGTGTGAACTAACACATGTGTAAGATAACAACAATTGACTCCTGTGTGAACTAACACATGTGTAAGATTACAACAATTGACTCCTGTGTGAACTAACACACGTGTAAGATAACAACAATTGACTCCTGTGTGAACTAACACATGTGTAAGATAACAACAATTTACTCCTGTGTGAACTAACACATGTGTAAGATAACAACAATTGACTCCTGTGTGAACTAACACATGTGTAAGATAACAACAATTGACACATGTGTGAACTAACACATGTGTAAGATAACAACAATTGACTCCTGTGTGAACTAACACACGTGTAAGATAACAACAATTGACTCCTGTGTGAACTAACACACGTGTAAGATAACAACAATTGACACCTGTGTGAACTAACACACATGTAAGATAACAACAATTGACTCCTGTGTAAACTAACACACGTGTAAGATAACAACAATTGACACCTGTGTGAACTAACACACGTGTAAGATAACAACAATTGACACCTGTGTGAACTAACACACGTGTAAGATAACAACAATTGACACCTGTGTGAACTAACACACGTGTAAGATAACAACAATTGACACCTGTGTGAACTAACACACGTGTAAGATAACAACAATTGACACCTGTGTGAACTAACACATGTGTAAGATTACAACAATTGACACCTGTGTGAACTAACACACGTGTAAGATAACACCAATTGACACCTGTGTGAACTAACACACGCGTAAGATAACAACAATTGACACCTGTGTGAACTAACACACGTGTAAGATAACAACAATTGACACCTGTGTGAACTAACACACGTGTAAGATTACAACAATTGACTCCTGTGTGAATTAATTGTAACCACCAGGACATGCCAGTGAGACATTGTCATTGGTGTGGCATGGAAATAGTGTCCTCTCTAATATGGCAATGAATATTTGCGGCTTGAATTTTTTTAATTTAACAACATTTTTTTAATGGTGAATTTTCCTTAAGAACTATTTAGCCCCCACATATTGCCATAGGATTTCATTTGGATAATGTTTTTGTTTGTTTTTCTCCACATTCTGTTCTAAATATTTCTTTGACTGATCCTTGTTTTGCTGTGCTCCAGATTCTGATGTATGACATTCGCTCCAACAAACCTCTCCTCCTGAAGGACCACATGTATGGTCTGCCAATCAGAAACATTGCGTTCCACAAGGGCCAAGACCTGGTCCTGTCGTGTGACACACGGATACTGAAACTGTGGGAGAGGGAAACGGTGAGTGGTGTTGTTCTCGTCTTCGCATCCCTGTCGTTAGGGTGAGGTTTGCCATGGTTACCGTTGTCTTTTTGTCTTTTCTCTCCTTTCCTTTCTCTCACTGTGTTCTCTATCAACAGTCTCCAACTCCTTCTGTCCTTTGCTGTTGTTCTCCCTTCTCCACCCACTCTTTCCACGTCATTCCTAACACAGTCATCCCATTTCCTTTTCCCATCCACTTTCTGGGAATCTACTCTCTGCCAATGTTTCATCTGAAACTGTGCTAGAGGGAATTGGTGAGTGATCTAAGTAGATATTCATGTGGTCTTCCCAAGGGTTCATGTCTGGACAACATGTCAATGCATAGACTGATTTGCTGGTCCAAATTTCGGTGTGAAATTGTTTGACTGTTTAGTAATTTTTTGTTAATTTCAAAATTTTATACATTCTTAAAATGTATGATAAAAATTGAGTTTCTTAATGTTGAAAAGTGAAAAGAAATTGCAAGAGGATGTGCAGTCGAGAGCATTAAATGCAGGTGGTTTGATTGTGTTTCAGGGTAAAGCGTTCACATCTATAGAGCCGGGCACTGAGTTAAACAACATGTGTGTCGTGCCTGACACCGGGATGATCTTCCTCGCGCACGAAGCACCCAAGATGCTCACATATTACATCCCAGTGAGTCCACATGATGCTGTTATATAATTATAGTAATTACTGATTGTTACACCTGTCTTGAAGTAATTACTAAAATATTAAATTTGTCTGGATGCCTTTTTATTGGAGCCTGAACAATTGTGTCACATATTTCCAGCAGGAACCATAAATTAAATGCAGCATATTATCTTACATTTGTCATTGTCTGTCAGTGAATTGTATTCTTGAATGTTGTTAACTTAGATAGATATTTTATTTTTAGAATTAACCTGTGCTAAAAAGTAAATAATTGATGAAATTCGATTAAAATCCCTTCTGTTGTTTACTATGTAGGTGCCTATTACACATACATTTTATTAACGTTAGTTGTTGCTGTAGGCACTCGGTGCTGCCCCCAAGTGGTGTTCCTTCCTCGACAGCCTCACTGAGGAGTTGGAAGAGAACCCTGCCCCCTCAGGTGAGACCCTTTTGTTCTCATGGCATCCGTCATTGGCCATGGTGACCATTTATTAACGCAATCCTCCCATCGCATTCTCAGTCTTCCTCATCTCTGTTCCCCCACTCCCCCCATCTCATCTCTGCCAGTTTTTCATCTCCCATTCTTTCCACTTGACTGACCCATTTCAACCTAGTCCTCACCAAGTTCTACTTAAAACTTTCCTTCACCCAAACCTCCACTGTCAGTCCCATGTATTGCTGGGAAGGCGCAAATAACACTCACTGTCGAGGCACAGTGGGTAGAGCTTTGGACTCTCAACTGTGAGAACTGGGGTTTGAATCCTGTGACACAGAACAGTGGGAAAATTCATTTACTGTACGTTTCTCCAGTTCACTCAACTATACGAGTACCTGGCTATAGACAGTGGTGGATGTTTGTGCATGAATAGTCTTTGCGCATTAATTGTAGTGTGACTGAATGCTTCCTAGAAAAGTTGAGTTGGTGTTTGATTGACCAGGTCTGAGAGTCGAGTGTGAAGTACCTTCAGCAATCCTCAGGATTGGATACTGTGTGTTATGACAAATTACCATTTTGAAAACAAAAATAGTTTCAGGGATCATCCCCAGATTTTTTTTATATTAATAGAATATTTTACCATATTTGTTGCTATCCTTGACCTGTTGTGTTGAAATAAAAAGTGGAGAAATCTGTCAACATTAAAAAAATCCTGTGTCTTGTAGCATTTCCCATGCTCATTTTTAAAACACTTGTACAAAATTACTGAACAGATTCCCAGATTGGCAATACTTTCATTAGGGAATTTAGGGTCCTGTCTAACCACCTGCACTGATGGTTTGCTTTCACCAGTGAATTCCCATTGGATCGTATGTGGGCCCTGACTAAACAAATGTTTGTTATTGCCGTGACGATTCTATTGATAGAGTATTTGCTACATGTTGCAGTGTATGACGACTACAAGTTTGTGACGCGGACAGAACTGGACAGTCTGGGTCTGACACATCTGATTGGGTCGAGTCTGCTGCGTGCCTACATGCACGGCTTCTTCATGGACATACGACTGTACCACAAGGTCAGAAGTTATCACTTATCTGCAGTGCTCAAATATCTTTTATACACATGTTTACTCACCACTTCTTCAAAAACTGAATTCTTGAATGCATTACAATTTATGAGATACATTCAATCATAATTTTAATAACTAAATAATATTTGCAGTTTTTTGTCCTTTGAACCAAAGGTCCTATGGACTAATGGCATTACTGTGTGTCCACATCTCAGAAACCATTGAGGATCTATTTTATATTTTTTGCAGTGCCAGTTCTTTGCTAGAATTTTGCCTCCTGTCTTGTTGAAATCATTGTTTATCACCAGACTGAATTTGTCACAATTTTGTATTTACAAAAACATCTGAAAATATCTATTGTGTCTTTTTCTGACCTGATGTCATTGTTTTTCTGCAGGCCAAGTCGCTGGCTGAACCATTCGCCTATGAGGAATACAGACGCAGCAAGATCAGAGAGAAGATTGAACATGAACGGGCCAACCGGGTCAAGGTCAAGGTACAATGTCATCATCGTCACGGTTATTTGAGCTGTTTGACATGCTTTCTCCCTAGAGTATCTATGGTGATTAATAAAATGTGACTATGTTGGATGGTAAAGCATAAGTAAGGTTGTTTCACCATTTCTTGTACAGAGTTACCAGAACAGATTTGGATATAGTAATGTGTACAAGAGTGGTGTTTTATCACATGCCAGTACTGATTTTCAGCAAGAAGACAAAATCGTTTATAATTAGTTTATTATCGAGTGTTTTGTGACTTTCAGAAACTGCCGCGGGTCAACAAAGACTTGGCAGAGAAGTTACTGGAGGAGGAACAAAGGACAGACAGTAAGAAGAGGCAGAAGGTGGGTCTCTCTCTCTCTCTCCCTCCCTCTCTCTCTCTCCCCTCCCCCCTCCCCCCTCCCCCCTCCCTCCCTCCCTACAAAGGTACCGAAAATGAAAATCCTTCACGAGTAAATGATCAAAGGAAGTGTACAACATGAACAGTTACCAAGATGTGTTGTTTCTGTCACTAGGTGGCTACAGGTCTGCTGAAGGACGATCGGTTCTCGCAAATGTTCTCCAACACGGCCTTCCAGATTGACACGGAGAGTGATGAATATCGACTCGTTCATCCACTCGTCTCAAAACTCGACAAAGACCGACGCAAGCACAATGCACTGACCAGCCAGTTCAGTCAAGTGGTCAGTTTGAATTTCTTTTCTTGTAGCCAGTACTAACCTCATGATTTACCATCATCAGAAAGCCACACACTTGCCAATTTCTCGTGGTATGTTTGGCACTGTGTCAGTTGGTAGTTGGTAAGCAATATGTGTCAAATGCGGCTGGTTCTAAAATCTTACCTGGTACCTCCTTGCCATGAAGCAAGCATTTGGATTAACATGAACCATCTGCTTGGTTTATGTTTTCAAGAACCTAGTTAGAGACGGTTTTGTCTTCTTCTTCTGTGTTCACTCACACTGTGTTGTACGCCATTGGTTGTCCAATCAATTAAATATTTTCCGTTTCACTGAAGTCTATATGGTGAGGTTGCCATCTTGTCATTCTGATGTGTGCTATAGCAGTTTTGCCGGAAGCGTATCACTGTCATTGGACACAGTTACATACATAACATTTTGATTTGATAGTGTTCATTATATTCTTACATGTTTAGTTCGGCCATGAGACAGCATTTGAATGAAATTATTTAACCATAATTTTAGTTTCCAAAATTATTTTAGTATCTTACTTTAGTATTAGTTATTAACTTATAATATTAGTCTAATTTAGTATTCATTAAAAAAATGTATCTGTTAATTTATTGGTGATACGTTTAGTTTATGATACTTTATACATGATGATTTTTAGAAGCTTTATTTATGATCGTATAAGCTTAATTTATTACATACGTATTATATATTCATGTTTTACTAATGTTGTAATGTTTTTATGTGGCTCTTAACTGAAGTATATTCTGTATATAATGTGTTTTGTAAATACAATTATTATTACACTGTGACATGGTGTGATGTTGATTGCTCCAGGAGGAAGATGAAGAAGCTGCGAGGGACGACAGCAGCTCTGACGATGAACACACCTGGACACAGGAGGCGAAGAAAAAACACAGGTGAGACATTGGCCACATTTCGGTTGACTGGTTACATAAATGCTTAATCGGAACACTCCACGTCTTTGACAAAAATGGTTTACCAAAAATCAAAGCATCTTGGAATTCCTTTTTGACAGGAGTCTGTCCTGGTAATTTACTTGTCACTAAAATGTTTTTATGTAGTTAAATGTAATATATATTTCATTTTGTTGTGTAATTTTCTGTAGTTGACATTTCATACATCAACTGTTTATAACCGTGGCTTATGTAGTTAGACATGACATGAAATATGTGTGACAGGGTGTATTAATACACCTTTCATAGAAATTAAATGAACTTTGCAAAAACAGTTTTCATTAAGCATTGTTTTGCTGCAATTTTTTGTAATCAGTTACATTCTATGTGTCTTCATCAAACAAAGCTATTTGAAATGTGTGAAGAATGTGCAATATTACCTGATACCCATTTAAAAACAGTTGTAGAATAAAAATAATTGATTTATCACAATAATACATGGCTAACAACAAAAACTGTAATAAAACGGTCACTAATAAACTAGTTTGGGTAGTTGCTTTGCAAATTGTGTTTTGTAACTTATTCTTAATTGAATAATGGGTGTCTCTGGGGGGTGGGCAGACGTCAGATGGTGAATGATCACTGGTTTTGCAACATTTTGCAGTATCCTGGTGAATCTTTTAAAGTTTGTCATGCTCTGCTACAGGAAACTGAAGGATGAGGACAAGATCCAGCGCAAACAGAGGGCTGCGGAGGCTGCCCTCAAACCCAAGTTCTTTGAGTTGTCACAGGGCACGGAGCTAGACATGAGGCGAGACGAACATCACCAGCACAAGTCACAGATGAGGTCAGTTGTCACTGTGTGAGGTCACCTGGTATGTTTGTACGTCATTCCAGCAGTAGATGGATAAATACGGCACAAGTGGTGTATTCTATATGACTTTATGACATGTTAAATTAATATTCTGTTCACACTTGTATTGCAAATCCATGGCTATGTATGTACAAGCTAAACACATCATCAACTGGCTTTTGAAATGTTTTCATAAAAGATCCTGCTAATAATGTGTAAGAGCACCAGTGACACGACCTCCTGACCTGTTTTATGAGATACATTTATTTCCGTTTCATCTCAGACAATCCCTGCATCATTAATTTTGGTAAGAAGAATTAGTGATAGTGTGAACGTTTGAGTAAATAGTACACAAGTGATACATTTATTACAAATTGTTTTTGTTGCTATGCATCGTCAGTGAACATTTTTGTTACAGTATCGTTTGATGAGAAAGCAAGATTTGGTACTTTTCAGAGGTTTATACATGTTGTGTCTTTCAGAAAAAGTCTAGGCACGCGGGTGAAGGAAGGTGAAGAAAGTGGCGCCATCCAGGAGCGAAGTACGGCGTTTGGAAACATGGAGCTGACGTTCAAACTACAGAAAGTGAGTGTCGTTGCTCTGAATGACTTTCGCATTTCCTTCTTATTGCCTTTCTTAGTTTGTTTTGTTTGCATTATTGTTAATATAACATGTTTAATTTATATTTTTAATTGTAACATGTACACATTATACTTATCCCTGTGTCTTGTCATATGTGACAGTTGTTGACTCCTATCAGAATCTGTCAGTTATGACATTTCTAGTAGTAATTTTTCCTGCATTATTACATTTTAGTTAAATATAAACTGTCTGGAGCAGACAGAGTCTTGCTATGTAGATGGATGGATAAAGTAATTGTGTATTTATTGTTATTACTAGGCTTTTATTATGTTATTATTACACTGCCATCTCGCAGCCGATACAGTAACTGAACTTTCTCGATATCTGCTCCACGAATTTTATTATGTATTTATTTTACCTATTTATTATCTTGCACTTGTTTTTACACTAATTTTACACAATGTCTTCACTCATATATGATCAATATACCCTTTATTTTAATAATCATGTTTAGCTGTAACTTATTTATTTATAGTTTATTACTATTAAAAAAAAAATGTATATATGTTTATGTAATCACAGCAACTCCAATATTTGTATTTCGATTTGTGGTGCTATATAATTGTTCTTCTTATTATTATCATCAAATTGTTGCCATTGCAGGACAAAAGCCTGAAGAAACACCAGATTGAAGAGAAACAACACCACGCAGAGAGGAAGAAACTTCGGCGGTCAGCCGGTCAACTGTCCAGCAATACCAAACAACCACCAAAGTTCTGGCAGGGCAAGAGAGTCGGCTGACGCACAGGATTGATTTTGTGGCATTTAATACATTAAACCTGATGTTGGATATTTCTTACTCAAATTCACTCATTTATATTTTTATTTAGATGACTCAGATTTTGACTGAAAGGAATGCTTGGATTTGTGTGGAAATATCTGGCAGCAGGCTAAACAAACATGCATTTTTAAATGTGAATAAATGTCTTGTAAATTGTAATAATTTGTTTCTGGTTTTTTTGCATTTATTTCATGACACTGAATTAAAATAGCTCGTCATTGAGGTCACAGTTTATTAAAAAGCCTCACCGAGAGGTCAGTGAAATGCCTACCTCAACAAGGTCAATGAGATGCCTGCATTACTGATATGCCTACCTAAACAAGGTGAATGATATGCCTACTTCACTGAGATGCCTAACTAAACAAGGTCAGTGAGATGCCTGCCTTATTGAGATGCCTACCTAAGCAAGGTCAATAAGATGCCTGCCTCACTAAGATGCCTAGCTCAACAAGGTCAATGATATGCCTACTCTCCTTCTGGAGATTGTTCTCTTAGTCGAGTACATTAGTCAAGTGGTCAGAGTGTTTAATTGTCGTTTGGAGGGTCAAATCCTGGTGTCAACAGGTTCAGCTGCTGCGTCAAAATATGGGCAGTTCAACCTGAACCTGCATTGCCTGTATATTTCAGAAGACTAAGGAATTTGTCCTTTCTCTTTGGTGTCGAGGGAAGTGAAAGATGCAGGGGAATGGAACAAACGTTAGCATAGTCCATTTCAAAACAATTTACAACTGAACAATCAACAAATGATTGTGGTTGTTTAATAAGAAGTAGGTGTGTACCTGAATGAGGTCAATTATATGCCTACCTCACTGTGAAGCCACTAAATGAGTGCTTATTTCACCGAGGTCACCAATATGTCCATCTCACCAGCTTTTGGTCAGTCTGTGAGACCTCGATCTCACTAAGGCTGCATATCAAATGACATGTTTGCCTCATTGTGGCCTCTAATAAATATGGCTTTCATCATACATTTGTACTAGGTCTTTCCCATTGACAAACTCACTGCAACAATGTAATTCTTTTTATGCAAATGTTTAATATTGCCTTCTTTCTGTACTGAACATAGAAAATAAAGTACAACAGAAGAAAAACAGAATATAGCAACTAAATAATACACATACTAGATTATGCAACTTTCATAAATAAATAATTTCAATAAATAAACATTGAACATGATGATCTAAAGTGAATAATTATTCTGGCTAACAGTAATTATTGTGGCGTCCCATGATTGTGATCTCTACAAGTCCAGGAAACATTCACGCACATCTCACAAGTTGTCTCCCATAACGAACGACCAGTGTCATTAAAAATATGTCACATTTATGAGCTGAATCTGAATCGAGTTGGTATATCAAGATTAGATAATTAGTAACAGTACAGTCCAACAGGGCAGGCGTGCACAGCCACAACAAAAAATCAATTTTTTGTACGCATAACCTATACATTTCAACAACATATTTAATACGCTTATTTACAGACATCTACTTGTAGATCAAAACAAAGTTGAAACTTATCTACCCAGATTAGATAACAGTGTGTCGCTATGGATAACGTTCAGTGATGTTTCGTACATGGCTGAAGTGTCTTGTCATATGAGGGTCATTTGGAGGTCATTTGACGATAGAAGTTTGACACTGGACACTCCAACTGACACTGTCCGAGTCTGGCATCAGGTGATGACCCACCTGCAACAACACCAGTGGTCAGTAGACAATGAGCGTGGGAACACTTCGACAAATAAGTTGCTGCTAAGCTGGTTGTCAGATGGAATGATTGCAGTTTTGTCAGCCCAGATCGGTGAATTGTTGGCATCTTTAAAAGGACAAATTCGTAGAAGCGTTGGTCTTGTTCCATGTACAACTTTAAATTGTGACCAACAGAATCAAATATACTGTGTGCACAAACTCTAATCTAATAAGTCAGCCATATTTGAAAAAAGTTTTATGTAATTATTGAAAGAAAATTAAATGGTGAAAATACGTCTTGCACAAAAATGACTGGTGACATGGTCACAATTGGGTAAACATGGGATATTATGTCTTGTGTCACCCTTTTAACATTGTTTATGTATAAAGCCACATAAATTAATTAATAACAACAAGCATTAATACCTTTAGAGAACATATATTGCTAGTACATCTGAAACATGAACTGACCTCTGACGACTTTGGTGACACAGTGACAGTTTCACTGAGTGACGACCGATGACTGACAACATTGGTACTCTTACTGCAGTCCAGTTTCACTTTCACTTCTGTGCGCGACTGAAACATCAACAAATGTCATGTGACTGCCTTAGACAGATCCAGTTACCATGACAACTACACCAGGCTATATTTTAAATCTAGCCAATCCACTCAGAGTATATCTTGTTAATGAACAATAATTTGTTTTAATAATGTTATAACATAAATATCACCATTAAAACTTAGATTAAAAAAATGGTGTTCAATGTATAATTTCTAATATACACATGTAATAGATGCCCCAGTATATATTACATACCTATTAGTATCCATATAATGTCAAAATTAATTTGAGATGAGAACTTTTAATTATAACCCTCTTACATTTCTCAAACGTCGAAGCACTTTTGAACAATACTAATATAATTACATTATCACTTTAGTGTAACTTAATGTTATTAATTTAAGTAATAGTTCAAAGTGGATATACTGTAGTTAGACACAACTATTATATACAATTAGCACAACCACAGCAGCGCCTATGCATAAGGTAGGACTAAGCAATGCAATAATAAAAATATTAACCTAATTACCAACTTCAACCAGCCATCTTCAAGTTCACATGGTCTCAACAGCCCATGATTGTTTACAAAAAACCTGAAATATCTCAAAAAAGTGCAACTCTGACAGAGCAAAATTAAAAGTACTCACTTTGTTTTCGATAACAAGACAGACTCTGTAGTCATTCGTGTAGGTGTGGAGAAACAGGTCCTTCATGTGTCTGATCTTTGTACACTCCCCCTACAACCAAATACACCAAGTGTTTTAAACGAAAATGTATAGTTATGAATGACATAAGACCACATTTGAGTTCCCCATAGGCAGCCATTATGTGTCGTTCATTGCCTGTCAGGATTTTTCTGTATATTGACATTTTAAGACATTAATTAGCCTTCATTCACAAGCGTGCTGTATAACATTCGTGATATTCTAGTACCTCATTTTCCCACAATCCAATCTCTAACCTGACACCCCTTAATTTCTGCTAAAACCAGACACTGATTTGTCTGGATATCATCACCAATCAAAACGACGCCTGTATCTCTACGCAGACTGACACCTGTCATAGACTAATATTATATTATACTGATCAATTTATTTTACAACTACATCTATATTTTTAATTTTAAGGTAATCTGTATATTCCTGTAAAGTGTGATGCGCCTCTGAATGGTTTAACTGCTAGAGATATGGTGTAGACAAATACTGTTCTTTTTTATTATTATTATATTATTATTTGACAGCTCTGATACCATGTTGCATAAATACATAATTTCTACTCATTCAACAATAAACAAATCCGCAAAGAAATTCAAACAACCCGCATAATGCCATTTCTGTTTGGAACTCGTCGGGTAATGGCAGACGAACACCTTATTGTGGTTTTATGTCAAATGTTCACCACATGTCATGTCGTATTCTTCACCATGTTTGGGAGAACTCAAGCTGTGACCTTTGTTCCAAGGACAAATTATATTTTTACCATTTAAATTCAGCCCAGATTTGTTTATTGAATATTTAATATCAACCAAAACTCATGGTTAAATTTAGCATCTTAACCAAAGACGTGTTGAAATTTTAATCCGTCACAGACAAATTATACACTGGATCCTCAAACCTCAGAGTAGGAATTTGGACGTTTATAATGTAGGGATCAGTTGAGGATTAAGTAGACTCTTGTAGACCCAGGAAGTGTACCTTGTCAATGGTGCTCGAGGTGAGGGCGTCCTGCAGAACTTCCTCCCCACAACCTAGTCCCGTCACTGTCAACTTCCCTTCACCCTCTTTGACGTATACTTCCAGGGTGAACGGACAGGCCTACAACACGGACACCTTCCTGCCGTCACACGGGACATGCATGCATGCACGTGCATGTACACGTGCATGAAGACACGCACACTGGTGGCTGAGTTGTCCTTACATCAATGGACTATAATAATAAAACTTTATCTTGACACCATCAAATCGGCTATCCTGGTCACAGGTGAGTACATGCATGTAAATAGCTAAACATTATGATAGTACATCTGCATATATATTGATAAAATAATAGTAACAGTAATAATAACTAAAGTAATGATATACTGTGATAAAAACAAAAAATATTCTATAAATATATTATTATATAAATTATATTTTGTATATATTTACAGGTTAAATATTCTATAAAATGTTCATTAGACATGTGAAAAAAATACCAGCTATACTGCAATACTATTTATAAAATAAATAATATGTATTACAAAAGTGAGGTAAAATATGTATGTTATTTATGTATTATTGAGGTACCAAAATGACCATTAATCTTCTTTTATTATGAAATTTAAGCTTACTTAATGAAGATTTATCATTTGAAAGGACATTTTAGATATATACTACCTGTGTATTTCTTTATTAGCTTAGATAATTTATCATTTTAAATGACATCTTAGAGATATTGTTTATTTATTTATCAGATAAAAATAAATTTGGACAACTTATAATTTTAAAGGATATTCTATATATACATACAATATTTATTTATTGTATCTGATTTTATTCTATATAAACACCACAACTCAATCACCAGAACTCACTCCTATTTGACATGAAATGTACACCGCATGTTGAAAATTGCAAATAAAGCTTTATTTATTATTATTATATTAATGATTAAGCGAGGTTTGACTAGTAAATTTGCACTGACCTCGTCCAGCTCGAGCAGCTTGTTGTAGCCCATGAAGTTCAAGGTCACCCAGAGGTCCTCGACATCGCCCTCGTTGTCATCAGCCTCCATCTGGTTCAACTCGATGAAGCCTTTCTTCGTCAGCTCACCGTCCTGCATGTTGACGTTCTCTGAAAGTCACGCACATGATCAAATCAAGAATCTGTGAGATGGAAACTGAAACAGGAATGCTGCACCCAAAACAGCTGTTCCAGAAGTGTGATTAAATGTTGTATTATTAGATTTGAAACAAAACAGGAATAGTATTAAAAAGTTGTAAATTGACTCGTTGAAATGCAGGTCTTTTTGTTCGTATGCATCAATGTCACATATAGAAAACATTGTGTGCAGCATGCATGTTTTGAACAAGTAACATGATTGCTATCATAGCACCAGGTTGTTTTATACCCAGAATGCCCGTAGCTACCTACTGTAGAAAAACACATGTTTTTCTTATGCAATATAATTATCAAATGGTGGTGTTGAAATTTTGTGTCAAGTGTTGTTACCAAATTTATTATCACCCATATGTTTTACCAAATTATATTATTGATAATTATATGTGTACCTAAAAGAAAATGTAAATTTTCATAATGGTTTAAATAGGCAATACTTTTTTGAACATACACATATAGATGGAAGATCTTTTGATGTAAGTAATGCCAATTCCAGAATTGTTTGAAAAAAATGGTTGGCTGTGCACTGTGGAACTATTTTTATATGGTTATAAAATTTCTTAAATGTTACCTCAATACTCAAAATACTTTTAAGCGGTTATAACATCAGAAATTGATGTCATAAAAACTCTTTAAATGTTACCCCAACATTCAAAACACTTCGAAGTGGTTATAACATCAATTTTTTAAATAAAAACTTCTTAAATATTACCCCAACATAATATATTTCTAAGGAGTTATACCATCAAACACTGAAGCTATTTGATGTATTAAAAAGTACATAATTTTTTCGGCCACTTTTGAGACGCCCCACCTTCCACGACGCCCCACTCCACATCCCCCACGTCTTCCCCACTGGTGCGTTGGTTGAACCACGTGAACTCAGCTCGACTCAGCAGTCCATTGCCGTCCAAGTCACACACGTCAAAGATCTCATGCAACGCCTCTCTGCAACCAACACAAGCACCAGTGTATTTTAAAATATAACACAAAATTTACCACGATATACATTTCTGTTAATAAGTTTTCTTTTAAACCGTTGTATGATTCCATGTACGTTTTGAAGTGATGTGTGTACGTGCCTATGAATGGGCTGGTCCTGGGGATATGGCGCTCTAGAAATGCTACTAATAATAAATAATAAACAGTCAACCTGCTGAATGTCAACGTCAATGTCAACCCAACTGAAATATCACCAAATCTATGCAGCTACACCCATTCTTAGCTTGGTCACATAAATGTAACTTGTCATGTGACCAAAATGGCTGTTTATGCATTCAAGATTCAGAGCATGTTTGAAATACTGAAGTGCAACAGATTTTCATTGCATTAAAATAGTGCCTCAAACAAGAAACCTTTTGTTTTGAATAAAGTGTCAAAAATATTTAGATGTGGATGTGTGTCCAGGTTTTCAATTAACGCAATATGTAGTATTAAGTAAAGTCAGGCAGATTTGACTTTCCAGTACAGTACACAGCGCTGTGTGTAGTAAATAGAAATGTAATCCCAATGATTCACAAACTTCCAACAGGGCTTGATGAATTTAGTCTTAAAGATAAAAGTTTGACTGATATTTAGTAATCAATAATATTTTTTTTAGAAACACTTCATTATATTTCTTAAATATGCTGAGTAAATAATTACGTAGACTTCTTATACGCCACAGGCATCAACCAATATTTTGATATTTAATTGTGCTCACTTAAATGCTTTTGAAAGCAAGTAGTTGTCATCCTTTTTCCGCACAAGTTTTGTTTCTCCGCTTGGTTCCGAATCCCTCTTTTGGAATCGACATCCCGTAGAGAAGGGGATGAGGAAATACTTTCCCTTCTTCAGGTCTCCGCGGAAGACATATCGCTAAAGGTAGAACAGTTATTATTTATAGGATAACACAAGCATGCTGCAAGTTGTTACACAAAAAATCACTGTCTATTGAAATCATAGTTCTTTTTGGTGCCAACGGTTTACAAATAAAACCTTTTTCATCAATAATTAACCTTTTCTCAACTTTTCATCATTCTGTGTTCCTTCTCACAGTATTTTGATCAATGATTGGAACAGATTAGCCCATGTGTAATTGCTAGTTGTGCCAATGTTTAAAAATCAACGCTGACAAATATCCCAGAAAGGCAGAGTACACAAAGAACCCAAACATGTACTATCTTGATAAATGAATTGCTTCCTTGTGTTGTTTTTTATTGAAACCATGTTCAGATCTCGTTACCATTGCCTCACCCCTCTAGCGTCTCTCTGTTACCATTGCCTCACCCCTCTAGCATCTCTCTGTTATCATTGCCTCACCCCTCTAGCTTCTCTCTGTTATCATTGCCTCACCCCTCTAGCGTCTCTCTGTTATCATTGCCTCACCCCTCTAGCATCTCTGTTATCATTGCCTCACCCCTCTAGCTTCTCTCTGTTATCATTGCCTCACCCCTCTAGCGTCTCTCTGTTATCATTGCCTCACCCCTCTAGCATCTCTCTGTTATCATTGCCTCACCCCTCTAGCGTCTCTCTGTTATCATTGCCTCACCCCTCTAGCGTCTCTCTGTTATCATTGCCTCACCCCTCTAGCTTCTCTCTGTTATCATTGCCTCACCCCTCTAGCGTTTTCTCTGTTATCATTGCCTCACCCCTCTAGCGTCTCTCTGTTATCATTGCCTCACCCCTCTAGCGTCTCTCTGTTATCATTGCCTCACCCCTCTAGAGTCTCTCTGTTATCATTGCCTCACCCCTCTAGCGTCTCTCTGTTATCATTGCCTCACCCCTCTAGTGTCTCTCTGTTATCATTGCCTCACCCCTCTAGCGTCTCTCTGTTCTGTGAAGGACACAATAGACTTGTCCTTCCGCAGGATGTACAGTGCTGTGTCCACTGGGGAGTCGCCATGGATACTGTTCAAGTCTACAGCACACACGACAAGCACATATTTACAAACTTACATTTATTTTACAAAACCAACTACAGCCTGATTTGGAGCTCCCTGTGTTTTTATTTGAATCATCAATGTAGGTATGTTTAGTGGTGTACATTTTAATATTTCTTAAACAGTTTAAACTAATGCATCTTTTATTTATCTTTTAATAAAATGTGTAATCATTTACAAATATAATTCAATTCACGATTTACAAATAGCTGTGTCTGTGGGGGAAATTACGATTCCTTAAGAAAATTAAGATTCCTTAAGAAAACTTTGATTTCAAGTAAGTTTTGTTTTATGGTATAAACGCCTTGTCTTCTCAGCTTCAAATACCTCCAGGTTTGATGGAGTATGGCTCAACTGTGATCCACACGTCGGAATCCTCGCGCAGATCCAGCTGGTAATGGTGACTTACGATAGAGCCATCCTCCTCAAAGAAAAACTCCCCCTTGCTCCGTGAAAGCTTCCATTCCTGCAACAAACCAGTTTCTGGTGTGACACGTGCTTCTTTCCACATTTCCCACCGCAACCTCGTAGAATTATATTCAATTTACTTCATTGTCCTTAGAAGGATATTCGTCACACAACTCACAATTGTGTTTAAAATACGTCTAAGATTGAGAAAGAAGAGAAATGAAATGTAAAACATCAATAAATAAGTAACTTTTATTTCACAACGCAACATGTACAAGAACAAAACTAAAGTATAATTATATTAAATTGTCAGCGTGTTGCATTGCATGGATGTCACTTGGCTAAAATCATTGTCCAGTGACACCATCATTTAAAATAACCTACATTACTATAGATATACACTGTAAATTATACTTTTGTAGTTTTACAACAAAATACAACAAAAGAATTGTCAAGATGAGAGTAAACATGATTGTTTATTGTCAGGCGTCACCAAGTCTGTGCTACTAAACAAGGATATATAAAGCGAGTACCCTCTTTGGTAGTTTAAAAAAATAATGAACATGTAGACATTAATATTACTGATTCAACATTCTGATTGCGGCTGGCACAAAACACCTGCTGTATAGAACCTTCTACACTTCCTTCTGTGATACCTCCCTCAGACGGAGGAACGTGAAAGTAGGAATGATCAGAACCATCAGTGACAGAACAAGCTTTCCTCAAAATTGCACGGTAGATCGTCTCTGACCGCATTGGAATTGGTTAACCAATGATCTTGGCGACAACGCACAAGATGTTTAGAAGTTAGAAGCCTGTTACGGTTACTCAAAGAAAGAGCAGGATGTATGTGTAATATACAAACACTGGATCATCAAAAACACTGCCACTTTAATGTTATCATTTGTTGTTTGGTGCATAAACAATATCTATAATGCTGATGGCTAGATACTTTGGTAAATAAGACTCAGTTACAGTGTCGCCTTCGCGTCAGCCGTTAAAAATATGCTAAACCTGTCTGTTGTGTACTTTACCTTGAGGTGTTTGGGCCGAGGTAATTTCACATCCTTCCCGGTGACTGGGGACTTCTCCTTTAGACTGCAACTTGATGGGCTCTGTGAAAGTTTTGGTAGATTCTCTGCCGCTGTTGACAACATTACAATCCAATTATGACAACAAACTCATACTCAACATACTCAACATACATAGAATAGAACCACAATTTATATCTTGTATTGGACCCAAATTGCAGAATACAGCATGCAATTATTTTGTTGTAAGAAATTCCCATATTTTCGAGGATAGTTTGTGAAATGTACAATGTTTCAGCTATGAGCCTTGGTCACATACTGATATCATGTTATACGTTTCACAAACTATGTTCCAAAATGATTTTTGTTTACAAAATAACCTAATCTTGGAGGCATGAACAATATATTCCATACAGCATAAATCAGTTTTTCTTTAAAACAGGCAACAGAAAATTATGAAATGAAAAAGTATCACAGCAGATATAAACAGATGGTCTTGCTGTACCATGAAGCTTGGATTGTCTGAGGATATCGGTGCCAGAGTAATTTTATCATTCTGAATCAATGAAGCAGCCTACCTTTGCTGTGGGTAGCTTTACTTGCTCTGGGAGTGACAGTGGGTTTTTGTTTGTGGAGTTTCTGCTCAAGTTTCTTCTTGGCGAGTTCCTGATACTCCGCCTGCGTACTCAGTAACATCTTGCTGAACTAATAAACACAATACATCACACTGCTTTAGTTTCCCGATGGCGTCAACAATCTATAGATACATCTTTAGACCGGGTAACAGTTGTGAAATTATGCCACTAAGCATTTGTAATGAACTCTAAATAATAATAATATGAGTTTTTGAACTGCCCACATCAAAGGCAGTCAAAATGGAGATGCCTGAATAATCAGTATTGTTACATTTGGCACGTGATGTAGATATGTTATTAAAATCAAGCAGGCTTCACATTGTGAACATTGCATGACCATTCAATGTGTATTCAACTTTAAGTACAATTTATATTTTCACAAATTATCAACATTTGAAGCAACATTTGAAATTAATTCAAATGCACCTACAAACGCAACACCGAACAATTTGCATGCAATTACAGAAAACTGCATTTGAGTAAAGATAACTATGAAATAGCCCATGTGGTAAAGTAACACCAAACATGCAGGTTTGGCCTGGTTTTCTAAAAATACATTCTCATATTTAAATTTCAGTATAATTCAAAACATGCATAATACTACTATTTCAATATATTTATTTGATGCAGCTCTATTCTAACCAGTAGTAATTGTACCCATAAAAATAAATTGAAAACAGATGTTTTACCCCATGAATGTATGTTTTGTTTTCGAAATAAGTCAACCACATGTAATGGTCTTGAACCATGGTGATCCATCAACATATCAACATATAATAGTTGTTTTCTACCAGTACCAAATACAGATATATCATAAATATGTGTGCCTATTACCTAACATTCAGTCATATGTGTGCAGGGGACACATTCTTATCTATAACAACATTAACGTTCTATCATGCATCATACACAAACATCTAAACTACCAATGTATCAAAACATCAAGTGATATAAAATGAATATTCAAATTTGTGTGCTAAATACAACAAAATGTCAAGTTATCTTGCATGTTTTAATAAACGCCTACCATTTTACCTTGCCAAGAAGTCCTGCCATAATGTATTTATGATTTATATAACTGAGGATGCTAGTTGTAGAAAATGCAATTAAAACGTTTTGTTCATTTCTGTAAAAAACTAGCATGATATCGCACTAATATGCTAACATCAAGAATATAATCAGTGGCACATTTAAAATAATGCTTACTGTTTATTTCTGACACAACTTTTGCAAGTAACTGGAACTAGTATTACAAGTGGACACTGGTGCTAAGTGAATTTATCCCAACACATTCAGTGTCTACCACAAAACAAGGGGTTGTGGTCCCCCCATGCATAAGCATACAACCAACCCACCAACCTTCTGCACCTGTTTCAGCGGCAAAAACAACCATCACAAACATTGATTTATTACGATAGACCTCTGTATACACACGACAGTTTGTACCCATTAATTAATTACACATTCATAAATGCTACCATAATTTCAAACACCATATGCAGAGTATAATAATATATATATATATATATATATATATATATATATATATATATATACACACACACAACAAACTGGATAGATCAAAAATGTTACGTCGAATATACTGTAAAATACACTCAACTCTACACAATGATAAAAATTGAAATGCCAATTAACTTATTCTACACTGTAAAGTTGAATCAGCTGCACCGCTTCATATGATACAACCACATACAAAAGTTCTTACACAGCCCAGTATCCAATCCTCAGGATTGTTCAAAGCGCTTTACACTTTACTCCCTGACAGACCTGTTCAATCAGACAATCTCAACTTCTCTGGGAGGCATCCAGCCATATGCTGCAATTAATGTTGAAGACTGCTCATACGCATAGCTACCACTTCTCTATAGACAGGTACTCATTTATACAGAGTGAACTGGAGCACTGTAGAGTGAAAAAACTTGCCAAAGCTTTTAACACCGCAGCACAGGATTCGAACCCGGAATGTAGTCACAGCAACTCCAAATGGATTTTATGTAAATTTATAAAAGGTAAGATCTTATACAGCGCAGTATCCAGTCCTCATGACTGCTCAAAGCACTTTACACTTTTTCCCTGACAGACCTGTTCAATCAGACACCAGCTCAACTTCTCTGGGACCATCCAGCCATATGCTACAATTAATGCGCGAAGACTGTTTGTACAACTATCCACCACAGTCTACAGCAAGTTACTCATTCATATAGCTGAGTGAACTGGAGCAATGTAGAGTAAAAAACTTGCCCACAGTTTAACACCGCAGCACAGCTATGTACAATTAACTTGACCAATGCCTGGTGACAGACAGGTGTCAGCAAACACCCAGATTTGGATGACGGCTGAGTTCAGTAGGGGTGTTTACAAACCCACCTCCTTGTAGTCCAGTTTTCCATCCTTGTTTTCATCGACCTCGTCAATGATGGCTTGTACTTCCTCCGTGGTCATCTTCTCTCCTCTCTGTAACGCAGTGAGTCAATCTTACACTGGATCAGGGCCTTACATAGGATATAAATTTTGGATACAAATTTTGCCAGTCACGTTGAGGTTAACTCCTATACATACAAACTAGTTGAGGTGTGTTTTATTACCTGAAATAAACTACAAACGCACGTGTGATAGGCATAATTGATTCTGGAAGACCTTTTTTGCTCCCTAATTTGTTTACCCGTCCAATACCATTTCTACCTGTCCACAACGGGTTTTACCCATCCAAATGACAGGTGGACGGGTCTGTGCATGAAGCTATGCACTGGATACTGGGACACTTTCAAAATATCCCATTTTAGATGGATATAGACCAGGGGCCGGTTTCATAGAACATACTTACGACGTCGTAACGGGCGATAACGCGTCTAAAGTCTAAAACATCATAAAGTTGCGCTAGTTGCATTTCACGAGTCTGCTCCATAGTTGCACTTAGGCTGCGCCATGTATTTAATAGGCGTAACTTTACGCCAATTGAAATATTTACGAGATGCTCCCTAAGTTCATTGATGCTCCCGACACGTCCACTCTCACCTTATTATTTTTAATGTTTATACTGGATATCCTATACATTTATCATAGCTTGTCATTTGCTATAAGAATGGCAAAGGTGGCAGCTAAAGTAAAGAAGTAAAATACAGGGATTCCCACTGTGACCTAAATAGGTCAATTTTATGTCGATGTGTTATCGCGAATGCTAAATTGGTCTCATGAAACTGGCTGTAAGCTACACTGAATAGTCGATGTTACCTGCGACCAATAGACTGCATAATTGCTCGTAAAGTTACACGGCTTTATGAAACTGGGCCCAGAAGACAGATAGATGAGAAGGGTTGATGTAGAGAAGGGAAATAGGATGTGGCTTTCCTTTCCACATTGTATGATACTGGTGATAACCCCTAGTTAAAAACTAGTTCCCCTCCAGGTTACAGTACATGAGATTAATTTAAGTATACAAATACTACATTCCCTAATGAACCCCCAAAAACTCCACGCTTCCGTGCAGAACTCTCCATTGTCATATCACATTACTGGGTACTGATTACTACACTGTACTAAAGTAATCTAAATTGTGGGCTTCTGTCTTGAACTTTCGTACTTACAGTGGTGAGCATCTTCTTAAGTTCACTGTTTGTGATGTAGCCATCTCCATTGATGTCAATTTTGCGGAAAGCTTTGATAATGTCACCTTCTGTAGTCTGTGGTATTTGATGAGCAGCCCGACAGAACTCATCAAATGACATGGATTCTGGAAGAAATGTTAGTCATCACCAGTATTAATTCACTGGGCTTTGGATATAACTGGGAAGTATTTGTACAATCTGTTAAACTGTGTTCAAACCTTTACAGTTAATAAGTTGACATATCAGAGACCATGCTTCTATTGAGACACATACAGACTCACCCTTCACATAGACGATTACATAGTTCACACAGGAACACAAATGTGTTCTGCTAGTTGAAATAGCTGAAACCACCTTATAGATGCTTCTTACCTGTGTCACTTTTCCAAAACTTGCTCAGGGCTTTCATGGTTGGGTTTCTGCCGACTTGCTGCATAACTACGACACACAATTCTTGTGAAATCTCATTCACAAACATCTGCACTAACGAGTACATTTCTTAAATCACGACAACACACACATATATATCTTACGATACTTGTCTTAAAACTTATGTAACTTGGTTACACAAACTGGCTGTCATTTCTTGTTGGCGCCAGCATAATATTATATAGCTAATTGCGCCTTAGGTGAAACGTTATTTTGGTTGTTATTACTATTAGTGACATTATAACCAATATGACTATATTATTTCCTGCCTCCGTTTAAATTACCTAAACAATCGCACATCAAACCGACTCAAATAACCAGTCAGTGTGATGTGCCCTGCAACACTACCAACAGATCACTAATCCCTTCAGTTAGGCCAGTTCACAGACAATAGCAGGGCTTAATTCAATCAACCATTGTGTTGTCTGGACAATGGAGACCTGGTTGACCTATTGTTGATACTAGTTATAAGTTTGAGACGAGTACAACGCCACACCTAACAGGTTCCATTACTTCCGTATTATCACTTAGTATAGGCGAAGTCACACGGCATTAATCAATGTGCCATCTGGTAAATATTCAACTCGATGCCAATATAGGTTTGATCGAATTCAGGTCTCATCAGCAGAACATATTACAGATAGAAAGATGCATGTCAAAAGCATATTTGAGTAATTATAACCTGCATCACCCAGGATAGGATTGCAATCAATCTATAGTATATGCTAAATTAATAAAATATTGGGAGAATTATTCTACTCAATTAATCAGTTACTGAGCAGACAAAAGAAGTTTCAAAGTGGGTAATAATAATGTTAATGCAATGTTTGAATCATTGCAGAACATCAAGAGTAGAGCAGATTGTTCTGAATTATTTGGCCTTGTTATAAAATGTTAAACTTTTGCTATAATTTGTTAATTTTATTACATTAATAGTAGGTGTTACGTATTGTTTGGCCTTTAATAACTGAAAGACGTCCCATTAATAAATTTTGCGTGTTTACCAAATTATCAATAGTTGTTCAGCTTTATAATGGTTTTAAAAACAATGTTTCTACTAAATTATATTGGGTGTTTATTTGCTTTATGTTGCTTTCTGTTAAGCTAATCATGATATAAATGTTACGTCTAAACACGGCTAAAACAATTTGGCTAAAGAAATGTTTGACCTTAAGTTGAATTTTTTATTTACGCCCAGTGCTAACCTATGTCTTACTTAACCTTAGTTGCTAACCTATGTCTTACTTAACCTTAGTTGCTAACCTATGTCTTACTGCACACTGTCATCATCTGACAGTGATTGCATGATATTTACTCTTGTAAAGTTATCATGAAACACAAGCAGAACTTACCTTCTAGCAGTTGATCTTTTGATGTAATTACGTTGGATACATCTTCAAATGTAACCAGATATGCAGCCTTGCACTCATATTTGAAGTCAGCATCCATTTTCATAATTGTTCATGAAATGTCAACAATCTGTGTGAATCAATCAACGTTGGTGACAGGTGTACTGAGAACTGGTCTCTGCTTGCCAA
>JAODUO010002056.1:47500-62500 GCA_025642075.2 Ridgeia piscesae
CGAATCGACGAGTAACGTTGTCCTCCAATGTTTTCATATAAACTAAGGCGCTTTCAACGTTACTATCTACATGGGATGTGTCCTTCAAGAACACCACGCATCCACATTGTGCAACAGGATTCACTGGGTTGAACGCCATAACATGGCTGTCGTGCGGGATCCAACGTGCCTTCAATGTACGTCGTATTTGCATTGCGCATGACGCACTCCATCAGCGGCCCGAGGAGTCTTCGAGCTTGATTCAAAACAGCAGAATGGCGACGCCCAAGAGGACGGCCCAAGACTCGGTTATCTGATTGTCTTCACCACCCCCGCCGCCCACGTGTGGCTGAACGGCTCCAGCCGGAGAACGTTTGTCAGACAACTGCATGTCCTCCCTAGGATCCGAACGTGGCACTTATGTCCAGTTTGACGTCGATTAAGATGCGATGTTCCTAGGTTTGGTCGACACGTAAATAAATACACCAGCTCATTTATTTGTTTTTCATAAATTCTTTGTACCAGAGTAGACTTTTGAATGCGTGAACAACTGTTATAATGCGGCACAACGTTTTTAAAAGTTACATCTTCAAAATAAACTTTACCGTCGTAAGTTAAGCTATATGTGCTATGGTATTGCGACCAAATCTCTCACAATATGTATAAAAATAACTCGTATAATGGGAAATGGCATGTACAACCCAGAACGTGTTATTGCAGGTGCCAATAAACGATTGGCCGATATGTATGGGTTCACTAAGCGTCTTAGATTAGACTAGTATTCCTAATTTAGCCACCAGCTAGCTGCCTGGAATAAAAGCGCGTGACGTCAGTGTTACCAAGGAAATGTCGTTGTTCATGAAAATGTGATGTCTTTAACAGTTTTGTTTTTGTAAACTACTGGCATAACAATGTTAATTGCAGTAATTGCAAACGGTTAATTTTTATTTATATTTTTATATGCATATGCACAAGCAATTGCCTTTTGGCACCCTTTAATCAATATCATATTATACACGAGTGAGGTGATTCGTGGATTTTGCAAACAATGCGCGATTATGTGTAATATTATCTATCGGACGGGAAGAATCAACGAATGCATGGTTTCACAGCGCGTACAAAATACTGAAATACCACAGCGAAAGATGCAGTCGACTAAATACTTGACCATGTCTATGGCCGCCAAATATGTCAAGCAACACACGATGTTGTGTTCAGTGTAAATGATGATAAACTAGAAAAGGGCAGGATGTGTTCAAGCCGGCTTTGCTTCAGTAAAGAGCAACGTGAATGTGTCTAAATGTCAGCTGTCTTAAATGTAGGCCAGAGTTCAGAGGTAGGGCGGCGAGTGAGTCCACGCGCCCAAGCTAATCTATTTCTGGTGCTGGAAGACAATGATACCCTTGTTCCGGCCGACACGGAGTCACGATCAGACTATTTCAGTGTGCAGTCAACTGAAAAAAGCTTAGCCGTGTACGCTCGCTACAAAATGTCAACGAAATGGTAACTTCAGAAACAGCGGGTGTACGTTTGAATGCCGCGCCCGTGGGACTGGACACCAGGAAATATCGGGTCAGACAAAATCAAGACTGGTGAACATAAACAACCATTCTCGTAGAGTTTTGTGTAGTAAAAACGCCTTATGGTCGTCTATTTTTGTTGATTACAACCTTTTGTGTAAGCGTCTTATATAAAGGTTATGACAAATGCTGTCTTACTAGTACTAGTAGAGCGAAAATATCACACGGGTATAGAATCTATTCCCTCCATTAGTGAATGTGTCAGAAGAGCAACTAATTTGGACAAACATGCGGTATTACTAGTTTAAGAACACCACTACTTGTGACATTAATATGCGACATTGTAAAACTATATTCTTTGCAAAATGTGCCTTGTTACTAAAGCTGGAAATACATTCACAACCAGCGTGAGAACCGTGGTACGCGGTCCATAACAGCGTGAAAGTCTGACATACTCGATGTAGCATTGTTGCTATTCAACCAGAACCAACCTGACTGAACTTGCAACAATTTATGTACAACTTAATTGTAATTATTTTGCCTAATAAAATATTATCTCTACTCGGGCTAGTCCTTTAATTTTCTTCCTACACCTAGAATTCATCTACAATTGTCCATAAGATAAACATCCATACATGCATATATTCGTATATACACATTGCATATACAGAAAACACAAATATTATGCGCTCGCACACGAACGCCCCCCCGCCCGCCCGCCCGCCCGCCACGCACGCACGCACGCACGCACGCACGCACGCACGCACGCACGCACGCACGCACACACACACACACACACAAAGTCTCGCAAACTAAATCATAATGTTTTAATTGGGTGGTCTCTGGGCGTAACAAATCAAAAGGCACGTTTGCAATGAGCTGATAAAATTAACATGTAAAACACCTGGTACCACCCACTTGAAAGCGAATGACTGAACAAGATATGGCCCCATTAGCGTTATTAAATTTATTTTTAACTCCCGATTTGGCGATAGCCGTGTAATGATGGTTCGACACAAACGACTCACGGCACTCGGCTGTCTTTGTCCTAAATAAGTGCGTTACACTGGAACATGTTTACCTTGAGGCGTACTGTGAAATTGGTTTCCAAGAATTTAGGCCCAATATAAGTGACCGCAGCAATATTTGATGTTGTTTTAGGTAGATATTAATCTTTTCCCCGCTCCTTCTATTTCTCATTGTTCGTGTTGACTACTTCCTGTTGTTTTGTCTTAATGGCGTTATGGATAGAGATCTTCCTTTCAATAAGCACAACGTTGACGTATTTTGAATACTGCTCTTTCCTAGAGCCTACAAATGTTTGTTTAAACATAAAAAAGTATGTTTCTTGAAATGACAAATTTCTGATAAATACTAAACCCACTTATGCTAAGAAATGCAGCGCGACCAATCCCACCTACCGTCGTTTCGAAACTTAGGCATTTTCGTTCACCCCACATTTGCCTGTGTCTTTCGGAAGAGACACTAAAAGCCGGTGGTGCTTTCTATCTGGTGTCTATGCCAGGGGAAGTAAAATATCCCACACAGGAGGTAAATGTGTAACCTGTAGTGAACTCACAAATTCTAGAGAAGGACAACTCCTGCGTTAGCCCAAGTTTGGGCTGTTTGGAGGAAACTACCTAAGAACTAAGAACTAAGAACAGATGCAAGCCCGCTGGGCTCACATGCACTGCACTCTGTCTCTGCCTCTGCCAGGGACATTGTGAGAGTTACGAAAAAGCTCATTGTAGCGGCATGTGAGGAATTGGTTAGCAATGGAGATGTGAGTTAATTAGTTAATTAACTGAGTAAATGTGACTGCCTCTAAAAATGTAGATGTGCACTACGTATCGGTCGGTACCCAATGTTATAGTATACGAATGCAGCTACGCGTGCACATTGAAACTAAAAGAATCAGTTTTGAGCATATTGGCTGCCATTTTGAATTTATGCAAATTGTATAAAATACAAAATATAAAATAGAGTTTTGAGCCATAAACATAATTGCTACTAGTGGCTCCTGTGATAGCGACTGTTCAGTCTTAATAGGAGTCACTGACCCCCATTTCACTGTTTTAAATTACTGATGTATGACGTTTTGTTTATGTTTCACCTTATAATTATTCAATTCATGTACTTATTTTGGGGTCACAAAATAAACATATTGTTCTTGTTCTTGTTCTTGTTCTTGTTCTTGTTCTTGTTCTTGTTCTTGTTCTTGTTCTTGTTCTTGTTCTTGTTCTTGTTCTTGTTCTTGTTCTTGTTCTTGTTCTTGTTCTTGTTCTTGTTCTTGTTCTTGTTCTTGTTCTTGTTCTTGTTCTTGTTTTTGTTCTTGTTCTTGTTCTTGTTCTAATAATTCCTGTATTGCCCAATGTAGGCTATCGGCCATCCAGTCTAGTCCAAGTACGAGTGTATGTGGAGTGGGGGAGGGGGCATAATAATAATAATAATTGTAGTAAATATATATATATATATATATATATATATATATATATATATATATATATATATATATATATATATATATATATATATATATATATATATATATATATATATATATATATATATATATAATTATAATGTATATGTTTAAGGCCTAAAGTAACAACAAAGCTATGGCCCATATTACGAGAATTAAGTGAAGATATGAGCGTGGCTTTACGTCAGAACACCAGCAAGTTTTCGCGGAAATGACGTAACTGTCGCCAATAGCGCCATTTCCGCCCATGTCTATAAGTGCTGCTGTAACAGCATAATAGTTGCCTCTTTTACTGGCCAAAGGGAACGCGGCGTCGGGCTGATCAGGAAGACCTCGATACATAGGAACGATGTACTACAACATGCTGCTATCAATGTGGTAAGTTGACACTATATTCAATGTATTCGTTATCTTTCCATGCAGGCATCAGCTTGTCTAATCCCCGGGCAAGGCATGTTATTCTTTTCAACCATGATCTTAAGACTATCGCATGTAAAAAACTGACTTTTATGTGTAAATTAAATTGGCGCAACCCTGCAAGAACCCGAACACATCAGCATACTGAGTGACGTATACCTTCACATTGCGCATATTCGGGTTTATAAAGTTAAGCCTAGGTAAGTAAATCCTGGCGACCGCCACTGGCACTGAAACGGGATCGAAATCAAGTGTGTGTGGGGAGCAGAATCTTGTGTCTGCCCCTCCCCCAACGACATCACATGGGGACAGTTCCCACTCTTCCCCCAATTCCCGTGCCTAGGTGGCGATTGTTCGTTTTGTTTATCAAAAAAACTGGCTTCTAGAACCTTCACGTGACGTTTTCCAAACCTTTGAAGAAATCGTTTCGGTAAATAGATACATATCAACATCAGATGAATGAGGAGACATAGTTGCTGGATCAAGCCGATGTAAATGCGTGCCCCAGGCACATGGCTTGTTGGGATTGGCAAATAGTAACCAGAACGGCTGATTGAATGCAACCTCAAATTGCACTGTAACATTTTGTGATTAAAATATGTACACTCATTATTGTCTACGGTGTATATATATATATATATATACAGGGTATATATATATATATATATATATATATATATATATATATATATATATATATATAAAAATTTTTTTTGTATGTAGTCGCGCCGTTTAATGTACTTGCGGTTGCGGGTTGTAGAAACCCATTTCGCGCGTAGAGGTCTAAACGTTCCGGCTAGCTCGAAATGTCGAAATGTAGCTAAATTAATCATCTGTCATTTTTCTTGAAAGGTCATTTGGGTTAAACCAGTGTATGTCAACGTAATTAATTTCGATGTATTCGCACAAGTCTCACTGGGTCGACTAAAGTTTAAACTAAAGTGACATCCAACCTCTGGACAGATCCTGCATATCGAGATTTGTCAGAAGTTAACTTCCTTTCACCTAAGCTCCATTGCAATCGCTTTCCGCTAATTAAACTTTCTGTGTATACTTCGTTGCATCTTTCCTTGTCGGCAATGCGGGCATCTTACTGTGCATACATGTAGCAGAGCTATTAGATATGAACCGGGGCACGCCCCCTGCAACCAAACGCGCACAGATCTCGCTCAATCTCTGACGTTCGTCATTTAGTCCGGTATTACGTCCCAAACTGAGATGAGACCGACATTATTGTTATTCTCCGATTCACATTGCACTGTCCCCAAAGTTGAGAGCAAGTTTTAATATGAAATATAACATGCCTGCCGCTTCCGGATGTTGGCCAAATATTGAACCCGGGCCGCCGGTGTGACAGGCGGTTGCGCTAACCACCACACTATCCGCCCCTCTAAAAATGTGTTGAGTGATTCATTGGTGTACGACACTGCACGTTCTATAGCAACAAACAAAACTATAGGCAACACGTCAAAAACCTACTGGTATAAATATAATATGACCATTTCATGATTGGATACGGTTACTAAGGCTGTTTTGATAACCTTGTTTGTATAATTTTGCCTGGCAGATTACCACATTTTAAGTATCAATGTGTCAGTACACTTTGCACGTCATTTTAAAATCACATTAACACTTCCAATGGGTTCACATTGACCCTCGGTTCATTACCACGGGGGTCCATTTACAAACTCATACCAGTATTTTATAAATATTTTTAGTATTTTTATGAATAATAAATATTTGGCCTGAAACATTCATATATTAAAATTTTGGTAATTGCGACTAATTCCGAGAAAGTGTATGTCAGGAAAAACGGTTTTTTTTCTTCACGTAGAACCATCGTTTCCATGGTAACAAATGCAATGACAGCCTTAGTGGGAGCTCCTTTAAGGGGAAGTATACGTTACGCACGATGTCTTATCATTTTTTAAAGATATGATCAACATTAATTTTCTTACTACTCGACTGTTTGCTTAGATTTCTGACACACAGAAACTGTCATTGTATGTAGACATATTTGCTTTTTTGTTAATCATACTGAACATATTAATCTATCATGAAACGTTTTGTTTTTATTCAGCGGGCTGAATTTATGGTCGTGTCAAGTGACCTACATCACAAGTGGGACACAACCCGAAATTAAACAGAAAAAAATTAAAGTTTCTTCAGAGATAAATATGCTTAATACCAAGAAACGTTTTTTTTTGCATTCATTCTAAGTAGCTAGTTTTTTTATTATTGCTACTACACAATTAATAGATGCAACGTTTTCAACATGACAGCTAGGTAATGACAGCTGAATGTTTGCTTAGATTCCTGGCGTGCATCCAGAAATTTGTTGTGTTCGTTATGCGAGGGTACTTTTTGCTACTACATAAGTAATGTTGAAACGTGTTTAACATGACACTCAAACAATGACAACCCAAAGGAAGCTGTAGTATGCTTTAAACCGAAGCAGATTGTAAACGTAAGTTGCTTGCTTTTTAACACACACAAGGCATTATATTTTATAGAATACATTTATTGTGACAAACGGCGCATCCAGTTATTTTAAAGACACATTGCGACAATGAATCCTTGTCCAAGCTGAAAAGTACATTTTTCAGGTGGATTTAACAAGTGTAACTGGACACAGCAACCATGTAAACAGTTCTGTATAAAACATATCAATACATGTACATTTCTAAATTTGAATAATTATTTGTACAACCAATCATAATAGCAAATATTAGGTTGATAAGGTATAGTAACAATGAAACCCACTACTTCGACATATACTTAACTGAAACTAGTGCAATATCTACATGTACGTACTTACACAAGTATGATTGAGCTGGCGGTTAGCAAAAAGACCACATTGAGAACCACATTGGAAATAAGTGTACTTTTGTGTGTTTTAATGTATTATCCTCGGTAATATTATCCATATGCTTATTTTTTTATTTGCATTTGCATCGCTTTTTTGCATTTTTGTAAAAAAATTCAAATAAAATCAATCAATCAAAACTACTCTAATTTTAAATATTTTCATGATTATATGCCTTTTTACGAGTTATCTCCAACAGCGTATTTCTGTTCCACTGTGCGTCAAGGTTGGACAGTGGATACACAGTCATGTTGAGGACACGACGCCGATAGTCACTTTGTGACCGTGCTTGAACTTGGCTGTCATCAGGTCTAACGTAACACCAAGGCACTGCGAACATGTTGCGTGACCACCATTAATGATGAACATAAACACTGCGGTCGTGCTAGCTGTATCCCAGGGGGTGACGTCTACTTGGAAGTAGGCGTTGTTTACGTCATTGCGGTCATGTTAGCTGTATCCCAGGGGGTGACGTCTAGGTGAAAGTAGATGTTGTTTATGGCATTGCGGTCGTGTTAGCTGTATCCCAGGGGGTGACGTCTAGGTGAAAGTAGATGTTGTTTATGGCATTGCGGTCGTGCTAGCTGTATCCCAGGGGGTGACGTCTAGGTGAAAGTAGATGTTGTTTACGTCATTGCGGTCGTGCTAGCTGTATCCCATGGGGTGACGTCTAGGTGAAAGTAGATGTTGTTTATGGCATTGCGGTCGTGTTAGCTGTATCCCAGGGGGTGACGTCTAGGTGAAAGTAGATGTTGTTTATGGCATTGCGGTCGTGTTAGCTGTATCCCAGGGGGTGACGTCTAGGTGAAAGTAGATGTTGTTTATGGCATTGCGGTCGTGCTAGCTGTATCCCAGGGGGTGACGTCTAGGTGGAGGTAGGTGTTGTTTA
Organism: Ridgeia piscesae; assembly: GCA_025642075.2. Lineage (NCBI taxonomy): Eukaryota > Metazoa > Annelida > Polychaeta > Sabellida > Siboglinidae > Ridgeia > Ridgeia piscesae. The sequence goes on from JAODUO010002056.1 coordinate 55,654, forward strand.
TGGCATTGCGGTCATGTTAGCTGTATCCCAGGGGGTGACGTCTAGGTGGAGGTAGGTGTTGTTTATGGCATTGCGGTCATGTTAGCTGTATCCCAGGGGGTGACGTCTAGGTGGAGGTAGGTGTTGTTTATGGCATTGCGGTCATGTTAGCTGTATCCCAGGGGGTGACGTCTAGGTGGAGGTAGGTGTTGTTTATGGCATTGCGGTCGTGTTAGCTGTATCCCAGGGGGTGACGTCTAGGTGGAGGTAGGTGTTGTTTATGGCATTGCGGTCGTGTTAGCTGTATCCCAGGGGGTGACGTCTAGGTGAAAGTAGGTGTTGTTTACGGCATTGCGGTCGTGTTAGCTGTATCCCAGGGGGTGACGTCTAGGTGAAAGTAGGTGTTGTTTACGGCATTGCGGTCGTGTTAGCTGTATCCCAGGGGGTGACGTCTAGGTGAAAGTAGGTGTTGTTTACGGCATTGCGGTCGTGTTAGCTGTATCCCAGGGGGTGACGTCTAGGTGAAAGTAGGTGTTGTTTACGGCATTGCGGTCGTGTTAGCTGTATCCCAGGGGGTGACGTCTAGGTGGAAGGTAGGTGTTGTTTACGGCATTGCGGTCGTGTTAGCTGTATCCCAGGGGGTGACGTCTAGGTGGAAGTAGGTGTTGTTTACGGCATTGCGGTCGTGTTAGCTGTATCCCAGGGGTGACGTCTAGGTGGAAGTAGGTGTTGTTTACGGCATTGCGGTCGTGTTAGCTGTATCCCAGGGGGTGACGTCTAGGTGAAAGTAGGTGTTGTTTACGGCATTGCGGTCGTGTTAGCTGTATCCCAGGGGGTGACGTCTAGGTGGAAGTAGGTGTTGTTTACGGCATTGCGGTCGTGTTAGCTGTATCCCAAGGGGTGACGTCTAGGTGGAAGTAGGTGTTGTTTACGGCATTGCGGTCGTGTTAGCTGTATCCCAGGGGGTGACGTCTAGGTGGAAGTAGGTGTTGTTTACGGCATTGCGGTCGTGTTAGCTGTATCCCAGGGGGTGACGTCTAGGTGAAAGTAGGTGTTGTTTACGGCATTGCGGTCGTGTTAGCTGTATCCCAGGGGGTGACGTCTAGGTGAAAGTAGGTGTTGTTTACGGCATTGCGGTCATGTTAGCTGTATCCCAGGGGGTGACGTCTAGGTGGAAGTAGGTGTTGTTTACGGCATTGCGGTCGTGTTAGCTGTATCCCAGGGGGTGACGTCTAGGTGGAAGTAGGTGTTGTTTACGGCATTGCGGTCGTGTTAGCTGTATCCCAGGGGGTGACGTCTAGGTGAAAGTAGGTGTTGTTTACGGCATTGCGGTCGTGTTAGCTGTATCCCAGGGGGTGACGTCTAGGTGGAAGTAGGTGTTGTTTACGGCATTGCGGTCGTGTTAGCTGTATCCCAGGGGGTGACGTCTAGGTGGAAGTAGGTGTTGTTTACGGCATTGCGGTCGTGTTAGCTGTATCCCAGGGGGTGACGTCTAGGTGGAAGTAGGTGTTGTTTACGGCATTGCGGTCGTGTTAGCTGTATCCCAGGGGGTGACGTCTAGGTGGAAGTAGGTGTTGTTTACGGCTTGCGGTCGTGTTAGCTGTATCCCAGGGGGTGACGTCTAGGTGGAAGTAGGTGTTGTTTACGGCATTGCGGTCGTGTTAGCTGTATCCCAGGGGGTGACGTCTAGGTGGAAGTAGGTGTTGTTTACGGCATTGCGGTCGTGTTAGCTGTATCCCAGGGGTGACGTCTAGGTGAAAGTAGGTGTTGTTTACGGCATTGCGGTCGTGTTAGCTGTATCCCAGGGGGTGACGTCTAGGTGGAAGTAGGTGTTGTTTACGGCATTGCGGTCGTGTTAGCTGTATCCCAGGGGGGTGACGTCTAGGTGAAAGTAGGTGTTGTTTACGGCGTTGCGGTCGTGTTAGCTGTATCCCAGGGGGTGACGTCTAGGTGAAAGTAGGTGTTGTTTACGGCATTGCGGTCGTGTTAGCTGTATCCCAGGGGGTGACGTCTAGGTGAAAGTAGGTGTTGTTTACGGCATTGCGGTCGTGTTAGCTGTATCCCAGGGGGTGACGTCTAGGTGAAAGTAGGTGTTGTTTACGGCATTGCGGTCGTGTTAGCTGTATCCCAGGGGGTGACGTCTAGGTGGAAGTAGGTGTTGTTTACGGCATTGCGGTCGTGTTAGCTGTATCCCAGGGGGTGACGTCTAGGTGAAAGTAGGTGTTGTTTACGGCATTGCGGTCGTGTTAGCTGTATCCCAGGGGGTGACGTCTAGGTGAAAGTAGATGTTGTTTACGGCATTGCGGTCGTGTTAGCTGTATCCCAGGGGGTGACGTCTAGGTGAAAGTAGATGTTGTTTACGGCATTGCGGTCGTGTTAGCTGTATCCCAGGGGTGACGTCTAGGTGGAAGTAGATGTTGTTTACGGCATTGCGGTCGTGTTAGCTGTATCCCAGGGGGTGACGTCTAGGTGGAAGTAGATGTTGTTTACGGCATTGCGGTCGTGTTAGCTGTATCCCAGGGGGTGACGTCTACGGCAAGGGTAGGATTGTTCATCATCAGACCAGCTTTCGCCTGAAGAAATCAGAACACGCCATGACATCGGTTATCATTTGTACTGGATGTACCAGTAACATTATTATAATAATCGGTCTATATGTTGCCGTTTTCTTGTTTAAAGATAATATCTTAGAAAGCTCACTTTGTGTTCCTTTAATAACAAAACGTCGATTTTCAGGCTGTATGTCTACACTGTTTTGAAATTGATGCATGCGCGTCTGAGCATGCGGTTCCCGGAAATGTTTGCAGTGGCGATTTATTATCGGATTGCATATTTAAACGTAGAATTGTGCACATTTACCTACAATGTAGCTGTGTCATGCAGTCTTGTTTGTTCACTAGTTGTAAACGTATATTGTTTCGAGTAAAACTTAGTAGAGTCTACACTACACCTGCGATTTATTTTTAGGTTAACACATCATTGATTAAATTGGAATATGTGACTAAACAAACACTTTTGAACACAATAAAGGCATTAGTTATTAACCACAAACAAATGAGCAATGCTACGCATGATTACCACAAGATACGGATAACTTACCATATCAAATACTGTCAGGTAGCCATTTGCAAAGACGATTGCGTTTGGTGGCGTTGCAACGGGTAGCATGAAAGCGAACGAAGCGGCGATGACCCCGGGAAGCATGAGGTAGATTGGATTCATTCCTATAGTTTGTGACTGTGTGGGAAATAAAACAAACAATTACTATCCTCATCGCATAAATGGTGCAGTATAACTGTATGAAGTTACAGGATATTTCTCAAACTATTCAGTTGTATAACTTTATCTACACGAATACGAGGTGTTGTCGCTGCATAGTGATGTTATGTACATCTAGCCACGCACTGCAAGGAAACCGTTTAACACTACTTTTGTACGTTACACGATAATACAACAACTAAGCTGGTCCTATGAGACTGACACGTTGGAATGTAACTAGTTCTAGTATGCAAGGATCCTTCTATCCTCTCTTCGCTTCACATACCCGAGCATTTGATTCGTGAGTGTCCATCTGTTGGACAACATGGTCATTTACTTTTGTACCGTACTCACCAGTTCCCCGAGGATGGGCAGCAGTAGAGACGACGTGGCCGTGTTGCTCGTGAACTCGGTGAGTCCAGCGACCAGGGCAGCCACGATGACGACGACGGACCAGTTGGGAAGCGCGCTGAGTATACCCAGTTGATTTCCGATGTACCTCGACAATCCAGACTCCTGAAAGACGCAACATTGTTGACATTGGTTCGCATTATTTATGTATTCATTCATTCAAAGCAGCTATTGACAAAGCAGTTGACACACACAAGCACGCACGCACGTACGCACGCACACACACACGCACGCACGCACGCACGCACAAACATTCACAATATTGGTATACATTTTATTGTTTCAACATTGTCGCAATCATGTGGTTCATAGTGTGTTTCTGTGTATATCTTTCCATCGCTCCTCTTTCTCTCCGTCTCCGTCTCCGTCTCCGTCTCCGTCTCCGTCTCCGTCTCCGTCTCCGTCTCCGTCTCCGTCTCCGTCTCCGTCTCCGTCTCCGTCTCCGTCTCCGTCTCCGTCTCCGTCTCCGTCTCCGTCTCCGTCTCCGTCTCCTCTACCCTCTCCGTCTCCGTCTCCGTCTCCGTCTCCGTCTCCGTCTCCGTCTCCGTCTCCGTCTCCGTCTCCGTCTCCGTCTCCGTCTCCGTCTCCCTCTCCGTCTCCCTCTCCCTCTCCCTCTCACTCGCTCACTCACTCACTCACTCACTCACTCTCCTTTCTCTCTCTCTCCTCTCTCTCCCCCTCTTTCTCTCCGTCCCTCCGTCCCTCCGTCCCTCCGTCCCTCCGTCCCTCTCTCTCCCTCTCCCTCTCCCTCTCCCTCTCCCTCTCCCTCTCCCTCTCCCTCTCCCTCTCCCTCTCCCTCTCCCCTCCCTCTCCCTCTCCCTCTCCCTCTCCCCCTCGCTCACTCGCTCACTCACTCACTCACTCACTCACTCACCCTCCCCTCCTTTCTCTCTCTCTCCTCTCTCTCCCCCTCTTTCTCTCCCTCCCTCCGTCCCTCCGTCCCTCCGTCCCTCCCTCTCCTCTCCCCCTCCCTCTCCCTCTCCCTCTCCCTCTCCCTCTCCCTCTCCCTCTCCCTCTCCCTCTCCCTCTCCCTCCCCTCTCCCTCTCCGTCTCCCTCTCCCTCTCCCTCTCCCTCTCCCTCTCCCTCTCCCTCTCCCTCTCCCTCTCTCTCTCTGTTACACACACGCATGCACGCGCACGAATATATGGTTCTCGCACGCACATTTAATTTTTTTAAACAATATTGCACACTTAGAGAATCAACTCTAGATGGCAGGTGGACAAGGAAGCCCTTTGGCCTTTCGAGAGTCCAACGTATCTATCTAAATGTACCTCGCCCTTCTTAGGTTTATGTCAATTTCAGTTTTAAACATATTAACACTACTAGCACCTATACAATAAGCTGATAATATGTTACATTCATTCATGAGAATTTTCTAATATCTACACTGCTTCTTTACAATGCAACTCCATGTCCTCTAGTCATTCTATCTTCCTTCTCCGAGAAATAAATATTTCTGTCAATATTTTCATATCACACTTTTATACTCCTCTCAATCTCCTGGTCTCAAGTGTTGTTAAAATAAACTTTCTTAGACGCATTTCATAACTAATATCCCTGAGGTTTGGTATCATTTTGGTCGCTGTCTTTTTTACTCCTTCTAGCATATCAATATCCTTATTTACATGTTTATATACACATAACTAGTAAGTGATATCACACGTTTCGTCAACTCTCGTCCGACCACTGCTTCACCCACATGCGTGTCCACTTGTACATGTGTAGCACGCACTGTGTTGATTCCTTACCTTGCTGACGTCTGCCAGGGCAAAGCCGCCACCGATTAGGAGAACGACACTCCACGGGAACTTCTCCGTGACGCTCTTCCACTGCAGTAGGGCTGTCGACACAAACACCAGCGCTGCTCAAGTCACGTCCGTCACATAAAGAGGACTAGCCGTGGTAATCGATTAGACTACGCAAGGTATTTCATTCAGAAACGCTACTCAACTAGCAATACTTGTTTCTCGTTTCACGTTCACTTTTGAAAAGTACTTCGCACAGTTATTATTAGTATTTGTTATAATGATATAGCTGCGCCAATATGCCCAGGGAACACGAGCTAAGGGGCGCGACATGTCCTGAGGATTGAGTGGTCTCGTACTTGTGGGCATTGCGAGGATGGGTTGATGGATGGATGGATGGATGGATGAATGAATTGTTGTATGGATGGATGGTTGGATGGATGGATGGATGTGTGGATGGATGAATGGTTGGATGGTAGGTTGGCTGGATGGATGGATGGACGGATGGATGGACGGACGGGCGGACGGATGATTGGATGGTAGGTGGGTTGGTCGGTGGATGGTTGGATGGATTGATGTGTGGATGGATGGATGAATGGATGAATGCTTGAATTGATAGATGTGTGGATGTATGAACTTCTGGATGGATGGTTGGCTGGTTGGTTGGTTGGATGGATGGATGGATGGATGGAAATTGATGTATGGATGGGTGTGTGGATGGATGAATGGTTGGATGGTAGGTTGGCTGGATGGATGGACGGATAGACGGACGGACGGACGGATGATTGGATGGTAGGTGGGTTGGTCGGTGGATGGTTGGATGGATTGATGTGTGGATGGATGGATGAATGGATGAATGCTTGAATGGATAGATGTGTGGATGTATGAATGTGTGGACGGATGGTTGGTTGGTTGGTTGGATGGATGGATGGATGGATGGGTGTGTGGATGGATGTGCTAAGACGTTGGCGAGAAAGTGAATCAAAGCTATATTTTCTATCAATATTGTGCGATGTTCAAAGGCGACGGAATATGCAACCGAATAAGACGACAAGTTACCTCCAGTTGGCTTGCTGCCGTCGAACCGTGGCCAATGTTTGGGGAATGCAAACAAAAGCACACATATGAAGAGAGCGCTGCTGGCGTCTGTGAGTAATCTGTAAAATGATATTATGTAATATAGACACATATACGAATGGCTGCACTTTGATACAGCGTCTACCAGGTAAGCCTTGTCACTAGCTGCAAGATGATGGGTATCTCCACTTAGTGAATGTGGCGAAATATAGTTCTTGTGCAAACAAATAATGGTTTCATAGTCCATATAACAAAATTGAACCCTTGGCATAAACGTGTCGTGATGATTTTGCATAGAAGCTGTTTGACACGGGGATCTAGGTCACGCGCCTTAGAAAAAGAAGCGTTGCACATCAAATCGTCCATGCAAAGCACT